>WBNP01000617.1:399721-430177 GCA_013401095.1 Passerina amoena | reverse complement strand
GGTCTTTCTTTCTTGAATGGGACCTATATTGCTTTCTGAAGAGCTGTGAGTTCAAACTGGCAACATGAAGTTGGATCTCAAAAAACATTTTTTCCTATAAAATGTTCTGTATTTTTCATCACTAAATTTTCTTTCATCCTTCACATCCTTGAATTACCAAGGTGGTCAACTATTTAAGCAACTTAGCGATGTGTCCCTTTATACTGATGAAAAAACTGTGCTCTGCAAAATGCTTTACAGTCCAGGTTATCTGCCTGTCCACAGTAGGAGCCCAGCGAGGCCGTGCCACAGGCCACTGCGTTTGCATTCTCTGCACTGTTCTATCCACAGCTGCTGGAGGGGCGTGGACACAGGTGCAGACTTGGGAGGGCTTCTGAGCCGAGCAGAGCCACTGTTTTATTGCAGTCACCTCAGTTTTTCCTTCCTTGTTCTTGTTTGCTGTGGTCTTGCATTGGTTGTTGTTTCCAATATGAATATTAAGACTGCTGCCATACAGTACTTTTGCAGAAATAATTTGTTTTTTAAAAGTTATATGGCTTAACTTTATTAAATTGAGTCATCATCAGATTATTATGTCAATAATCATAATTATGTTACTTGCTGAATAATATTTTGAAATAATTTTGAAAGTTATTGATATATCATAAAGTGGTATTAACAGTATTTATACTATGATTCTGCATGCTATTTATTTCAAGTTTTTAAATATAATTATTTGATCAAGACATCATCTTCTTTAACTCTTGAATAAAAAGGAATTCATTAGCTAGATAACATGGGGATCTTACTTCTCCCCTTAGATAATGTGGAAAATTAATTTCTGTCCATTTTGTTTCATTTCAGGTCCTTTAAGTGCAGACACAGACCTTTCAAATCACTACTATGGTACAAACAGCAGTTCAGTTGCAGCTGCCATCCTGGTACCATTCTTTGCTCTAATATTATCAGGGTTTGCATTTTACCTCTACAAACACAGGTATTGTAAATGTTATTTATTCAATAATTTAATAAGTTTTTTTGTTTGATTTTGATAGGTAACTAGAGAACACAGTCCTAAAAGCTTTTAAGAACATCTTTGCTCTAGAAAGACAAATATTTCTAGGTATTCCTATGAAGGAGTTCAGTGCAGGGTAGGTCTTAATGGTGTACATTTTGAAAAATTAGTTGCTCTATTAAGGAGCAAAAACCTTTCAACCTTCTTGGTTCGTTAGGCTGAATCAGATTGAAATCTGAGGTCACATGTTCTATTTTTTCATTTTAATGCCTTTTTAAATTGAATGTATGATGCTTCTTTCAAAAAGCTTATTAGTACTAATTATACAAGCTGAAAAATCCATAAATCCCATGAGGGAACAGCCCATAATGCGACTACTTATAGTATGTGCTGAGTCAGCTAGTGATTACTATAAGAATTGGCACCACTTCAGGTCATATGAATCTTTTCTATGTCACTAGATAATAGAATAAATCCAACAATGTTGTCTGAAATCTGGTTTGAAGACTGATATCTATGTATCCTCTGAAAATTTGTTCATTCTGAGAACTATTTGCAAAATAGTATATAACAGGAATATGCTTTTTTTAACTTTTGTACTATAATCATGACACCAAGAGTATTTTGTGATTGCAAGAAATCACACAGACAATCTGAGGTCTACCAATGCCCTATGATGCAGTAGACTGTCTGCCCTCCTCAGCATTAGATGGTTTGGGAAAAACAAATGGCCGTGGGGCTTGAACTTGGGAACTGCAGTTAAAATGATCCATGTCCTGAAATGTAGTATAGCCTTTTGTT
Organism: Passerina amoena; assembly: GCA_013401095.1. Taxonomy (NCBI): domain Eukaryota; kingdom Metazoa; phylum Chordata; class Aves; order Passeriformes; family Cardinalidae; genus Passerina; species Passerina amoena. Next base: position 428,382 of record WBNP01000617.1, on the reverse strand, counting down.
GACAAAAAATGCTCAGGAAGAGCTGTCAACTATGTCCTCAAGTTTGATTTTGTAAGACACTTTTCTGATGCCTACAGGCCTACATTTTCAGACAGCTCCTGTTCTGCAGTAGTGGGGGGAGCTTTAAGAGCATCATGAATGCCCAGGCATTTGGATCTGGAGAAGAAATAGAATGAAAAGGGAATATTGCTTAGAAAGAGGAGGCAAACTCATAAAAAAAATTATTTTGTGACATAGAGGTACATTTTTTAGTTTATCCTGTGAAATTTTTAATGCCCTACATGAGCAGTCGAGATATGTATGTATTTAAGAGAGATAAAATTCATTCTTTAGACAAGCAGCTATAATCCTGTTAATGGTATGGCTGGTGCAGCATTGCAGTTCTGCCTGCATTTGAATTATATTTGAGATAGGAGATAGTTCTCATTACTTAATATTTCAAATAATATTTTTCCCTTTCTTCTATTTTCAGTGAATTGCTTACACTAAACTGCAGGTTTTAGAGGCGATTTAAGTGTCATATTGCCATCAAAAAACTAACAAGTTGATTAGTGAGGTAAATTAATTTTAGGTCAAACTTTGTTCTTTTCAAAAGAAAGGATGTTCCAATGGAAAGAGAACAGAATCTATAAGTTTTGAAGGGTCTTTCTTGAAATTACATTAATGATCAGAGTAACAACATGAAACTTTCAAAATGATACGATGGTAGTTATGTCCCTAGGGGCTCTCTGTAACAGAGAATTTGAAGGTCTTAGGGTACAATTTTATGGATGTTTCTGCTATGCTATCTCGCACAAACATCATCTAATTAGAGCCAGGGTTGCTAAATATTTTTTACACAGTTACAGCTGTTATCTGGCTGACAGGGATTACTTCAGGAATGAAGACTGCATCTCAATTTTTCTGAGCAAAATTAAAATATATTTAATTAATTTTACTTAGGAAAGGTCCTAGTTAGCTTCTAAGATTGTTTAGTAGTTATAAAATTAAAATAGGCATAAAAATATTAATAACAGAATTATTTCCATGTTGTCAATTTCCACTAGTGATAGCTTTTAGTGACAGCTTCCCCCCATTAAAAGAATAATTTTATAAGAAAAACTTGATTTTCAAGAACCATTTTCTGAAGTTATATAATGAGATCATAAATTGTTTTACTAAGCACCAAGCCCTTACATTTTGCAGTCTTTTATCTCCTTTCTTGCCTTTTTACAAATATTTGTATAAAACAATATACTGAACTATTATATTTCTTTAGATAATTATAGATACTAAGAGATTTAAGTTTAAAATATTAGTATATAATATCATGGGATATCACTTTCTAAATATATCAGAAAATCTGCACAATTCTGTTTTATTTTTATTTAATTATTGCCCTAATTTTTTCTAACAGAGCTTTGCATAAAAATACGAATGTTCTTGAAATGTTGATAAATCTTTCATGGTAAGAAAACACTATCAAAAATAAAAGATTGGTTAGTTTCAGTATCATTTCATGCTGAATTCTCAACATTTATGTGAATATCAGTCAGGATTTGATCAATCTGATTACAGGTGTTTCGACAAGGTATTTAGCAGTGTTTATTGTTGGTATGGAGGTAGAAAGAAATGCTGTGGGAGATCTACCTGGAATAAGTGGAATTGCAGACACTTACTTGGAGGTTACTACCACTAGCAGTGCAAGATATTCTGGACGCTTGCTGTTGTATGTCGACAGAGTGGAAATATTAGAAAGTCTTATTGCTAATCATAATTTCCTGTCTTTTTTTCCCCCAGAACAAGACCAAAAGTACAGTACAATGGATATGCTGGACATGAAAACAGTAATGGACAAGCTTCATTTGAAAATCCCATGTATGACACAAACTTAAAACCCACAGAGGCAAAGGCTGTGAGGTTTGATACGACTCTGAACACAGTTTGTACAGTGGTATAGCCTTCAGTGCCCAATATGACTGATTCATAGCCATACCTCTGATGGACAAGCAGTAATTCCTTTGGTGCCATATACCAGTTTCCCTTCTCTTGGCTTTGCTGCTGTAATCTTTAACATCTTCTGTCAGCCTACATGCAGCTAAATTTTCTGGTAAAAACGTGGCGGTCTTCGGGGGATCAGACAAAGAATATTTTTTCATCTTAAAGTTGGATCAAAATGCCTGGCTGCATCTGCTTCAAACCAAGGCACACTTTAAGGAAGACTGCCAAGTCATGCCAATTTGTCATATTTAATGCCTCAGACTCTCATATTTGTATGCGGCTGAAAGCCTTTCAATGTGTTCTTCTGGGCACTTGGATAAATCCTTCGAGTACTGTGACAAATGATAGCACCACAGATTATCCCTGGGAATATTCTGAAGAAATAAAGCTCTCTTGAAGAAGGAGACAGCCTTCCTTGAGGTTGCATACACTTGCAAATACTTTACCATTGAAATCTTGCTAAAATTAGGAAAACTTACAGTATATTTTATTCATAGGGCAGTTTTGCCAATTCCCCAATCAGCCGTTAATATCGCAAAATATTAATGCACAATTTTTTTTGCACTAGGGTGTAATGGCTGACTAAGATACTGGTAAAAATATACAGGGTTCCTACACACTGTCCATTGTATATAGACATGCACTCACTCTTTGCCAAGCAAAACATTCCACAATAAATTTACTTGGAGTATTAAATTGACCCCCATGTTTAGCACCAGTTAAAATCCTGTGCTATAGAGGATAATGTTTCTTTTGTCAATTTTTAACTAAACTTAATTGTAAACATGATTACAAGTCACTGGAGACTTTCAGCCAGAACAAGAGCCCATTTCTAAGAAATTTTAATTGCCACTATTGGTTTCTTCTGAAATTGGTCATCAGTCACCACTGTCAGTATCATACTATTTAACAGCAGGGGGGTTAGCAGCTATTGCTGCTTGCCATGTACAAATGTGAATAGTAATTTATTTTAGATAGCTCATAAAGCCTGTGAGCCTGTGCTCATAATACAGTCTTCCCCTTTGCATTTTTTTTTCCGTTTTTCCTTTAACATGACATCATTTTCTGATGTTACATGAAACTAAAACACATTACAGTAGCATAGAAAAACCCAGGGCAAATTGTCCATAAAAAGTGGTCATTCAGTTTCTACTTTGAACAAAGAGAAATATTCAAGTATCTTTGCTTTGTTTATTTTAAAGTTTATTAAACACACTGCTTACTGCTTTTGTACTCACACAGTTTGACAGAGATATTTATACATATAAAGGTTGAGTAATCATTAGTGTTTGCACAGAATTAGAGGTTTTATTGAATGAAAATTAACAATCAAAAATTCTGTTGGGCAGATTAATTAAACTGAGTTTTAAAATTAGGAAGTCATAGTAAATAATGAAGCAAAATCTGGTTTTAGTCATACACATTGAGTTCAAAATACAGGAGTGATGTTTTGCTTTTCTTCTAATTCAGTGCTGTTTTTTTGTTTTCCTTTTCTGAATTTCAAAATTTCCTATTGTCCTACTGCTATCTAAGCCTGTTGAAAAGTTTTTTCTGAACTCCATATGTGTGTAGTTCTGGCTGTTATACACAAAACAAAAAGGTAATATAAGCCCAGTAACAGATTTTTCAGCTAATGTTGCAGAATGCAACAAAAGTTTCAAAGGTAACCCTTGGTCAGCTTAACAACTACATCTGTTAGATGAAAAATACCAGCAATATAATACATAATAATTGTAGGGCCTACAACTGTTATGTTCTTTATATGAGCAAGAAACTCTGAAGAATATTTAATAAATAAATATTTCCAGTCAGTTCTTTGTTCATTTTGTTTGTAATTTTTTGCTTTCTTTTTGGTTTTGTTTTTTCTGAAGTTATTGTGCAGTAAGTTTCATTTAGCTGTTCCATCTCAGAGCCCTTCACATTTTCTGAGAAAGAACAGTCATCAGGTAAAAGTTATCCTGATCTTCCCCCGCATAGAGGCAGTTGCTTGGCAAATGAAGAGCTTCTGTAGGAACAGTGGGCTAGGAAGGAGGATAATGTCTGAGTAAAGTTTCTGACAGGTGTTAAAAATTGACATTACTGCATTAAAACTCTTTCTGTAGTGGCAATGACAGAAAAAAAAATGGAATTTTGAAAACAAAATACATAGCTTTTGTTGATGAGTTCTAGTCCTCTCATTACAGTGTATGCTTTAGTGCCCTGTCCCACTATGACCACCAAGGAATGTGTTGGAGGATAAAAGAGATTAGTTAAGACCATAGTTTGGTCTTTTGTATTAGAGCACCCAGATTCCATGAATCCGTTATCCAGTGGTTCATTTTGAGAGGTAATGTAACTATTGCTTATCCTGAGTGAGTGCTCTTTGATCAGGGACACTCAGAAGGACCACACTAACAAATTATCCTAAGTTTGCTTGGAGTGTTGATTAAGCAGTAGCTTCACATTGGAAACCGAGCAAAACCAAAATATTGCAGTTTAATCAGTTCTACCCACACCTTTCAAATTCCTCTCCTTCTCTGCTGTGTTTGAGTCCTCTGTTCAGGTTGCATCTCCTTCTCCTGAAGTTATTATTCAGAGGGCTGTGTATGCATGCACTTAGATATGGTGCTTCTTCAGAGTGAGGCTCTTAAGATGATTTGCTGTGGCTGGGCAATGGCAGCCAGGAAATCTTTTTTTTTTCATATAAATGCAGAAGACTTTTTCCCCAGCGTTGACCAGATCATTATGACAGGCTAATAATACATGCTATATTTTTTTTAAAAAACAGGTTATGTGCTTCAAAGCTGTTAAAAACTGCTGCTTGTATCACACATCTTGCCTTTCTTCAGGCTAGCTGCAATAATTTTTTTTCTTGTGTAAAATATTTTGTAAACAAAAAAGTTGTTATTAAAAAAATAAAAAAAAGTGGGAGGGTGGGAGTGGGGGGACTGGGGAGAACGCCCGCATAATGACCAAGTCAATCTAATTTTCATTCCCACTATTCCATTCTGCCATTTCACTACATGCTGCTGTGACATGAAGTAGGTGCAAAAGAACTTTTTGTACAGAGATATATTTTTTATGAAGAATTTGTAAAATTATTAAATATGATGTACTTTTTTGATTAATGTAGGTAAATTGTTAAAAATAAATGTTTTTACAATACAAAAAGAAATTGTAATTTTCCCAATAATGTAAAATTTACCATCTTTAGCTGATTTTCAGTTCTGATCCTATTACACTTGTATGAATATTAAAGTGGCCTGTTAAAAATAAAGAGTATTCTCTTTGGAAAAAAAAAAAAAAGAAACATAAAAGACTGTAATATAGCCTGTGCAATGCCACCTACCTTGAAAACAAAATCAGAGTTCTAATTAAATATTTAATTTTAGATTTTCATCTATTGTGTGACCTCTTCTTATCAACTTCGTTCCTTTTATTTCCTTTTATGCTTTTAAATCTCAGATACTGGTTTTTATTATGCAATGTTTCAACAGAATGTTAGGCTTGTCATCTTATGTTCTCAAGCATTTTGTAACTTGGGAAAAAAATACAGGCTCTCTCTAGTGAGGTGGGATTTACCTCCTGTTATGTTGCAGATTCAGATTTTAAAATGTGATCTAAGTTTTTTGGTTATTTATAAAAAAATAACTGTTTTATTCTTCCACAAGCCTGCATCCTACCCACGGAATTGATGGATCACATGGAGCCAGAGGTATTTCCAATTTTAACATCTGAGAGCTAGTTCTTCAAATGTACATACTTTGAATGAAATAAAAAGGCTTTTTTAAATGTTTTTATAAATAAAATTGGCCATATGTATTAATGTTTTCAGAGTCAATATATGAAATTCTGAACAATTAAAAAATATTTTAGCATATATTGATGTTAAAAAAAATTAAATTTATTTACTTGCTGACAGGTTAACAAAGAGTCAGTCTTCAAGAGTACTCTACCCATTATTCCTTTGGGAATCAGTAGTAGTATGTGGGTGTGGTTCACTTTTAGAAAAAACTAAGATATGTGCACGTCCTTGCTGCCTTTCTCATCCTCACAATCCATTCTTCTGGTAAAATGATATCTTACAAAAGTTCCCATCTCTCACAGTGATCTGACTATCCTGACACTAAGCTGTAAACTGTAATCACTGACACTATCAGAGCAGATATTGAGGCTCTATCTGACAGGGAGTCATGATTTACCTGTTTCACAAACAGGAGTCTAAATATGCTAAACAAATGAGCTATTGTTCTTTTCACTATTGCCGAATTGCAGTGACAGCTTTTAAAAATTATTTCCCCTTATGATCTATTGAAAAACACAGCATAGTATATCTAATTTCAGATTCTACAGAAATCATTTATAGAAAAGAGATATTTTGTGGGTGTTGAGGATACAGTTATGTAAGAGCCACTCTCAATTGAATCTGTAAAGAATGAACATACTTGTTTTCCAGCTGGCATCTACTATCTTTGTAGGAGCAGTGAGTTCATAAACAGTATCAAAGCATAACAATTGGTATTATTTACTCAAAATGGAAAATGCTTCTTTTAAAGCTGCATTTAATTTTAAAATCCAATAAACTGCATTAAACACTGCTGCCTGCTCCAGCATGATTACTAACTCCAAACCACAGGACCTTGACATCATATGGCTCAATGCTTGAGGGAGCTGGGGTCAAAAGGTGGAAGAAGAAGGTCTTGTGCAGGATATTGCCTTTAAATAAGTCAAACAAATTGCTTTTAGGCATGCATCTGTAATACACAAAAAGAAAACAAGAAAGCAATCATAAAATAATAGAAGGGCCTGGGTTGGAAGGGCCCTTAGAGATCATCTAGTCCCTGCCATATGCGGGGACACCTTATATGCTTGAGGGATTCAATCCAAAGGCCTTTATATTTTTTTAAAGTAAAGCAGTATTACAGTTTCAAAACCTTACTGATGACAGTTTCAAACAAAAAATTGTTTCCACCAAAGAGCACAGTATTATAGTCTGAACCTCACTAAAAAAACCCAAAAAATGGTTTACATATGCCTAGTGATTAGTTATCAGAACTTGGTTATATATGTATGATATGAGAAATTAGAAGATCCTCCTAAGGAGTGACACATTTTTTTATATATAGAAAATTACAATTTTATTATATTATATACATTTTACATAATTATATACATTATATAATTTAATATATATAATTATATTATATACAAATTACAGATACATGTAGCAAGTATGGGGAAGTGTGAATAAGCTTGGAGTCTAATCCATAGGGGAATTTGGGCTCAGTTTTTCAGTGTTTAACTTCCAGGAATGTTTGTTCCTTGACAGAAGCTTCAGCAACAAGTTGTTTACCTACAGTTCATGAAAAAAATGAGAGCTGCAAGATTTTGCATGTAATTTCCACAGAGCTCAGCAAGATGAGTAGAGCCAGCTGAACTAAGCAGTAGGAAATACCAAGGCAAGAGGGATGCTTAAGCATCTCAGCTTTGTCCTGAGGAACATACATCTTTTCATTGGGATTCATGACAGAAACTACTCAAACTTGGGCAGTTTAGTCATATCGGTTGGGGATTTTTTTTTTTTCCTGCCAGCCCCAAAACACAATGGAGAGTTAGTATTCCTTTTCCCCTTCACACCCAAGTTAAAGTGGTCAAATTAGGCATTTGGGGTAAGAGGTCAAAACTTCTTTAGCCTGAGGAGAAACACAGAGTTGTTAATCGTAACTAAAATTGCTATAAGCATTCAGCTGTTAAAAGTCCTGGAAAATTACCAGTACCTCTTTTTCCCTGCAATGCAATATTCGTCATAGAAAAAATTTTGAAGAATTCCTTTTGGATTGTGCCTTGCAGACAAAATATGTAAGGAGGAACAATCCTTTTAACCAAAATGTAGGTAAATTAGCATGAAGAATAAAATTATGTGACTAGTGGTCTACACAGGAAGAAATGATAGTTGGGTTGAATATCAAAACACACAAAACAAAGGGTTTTGAGGATATAAATTTTGAATTTAGGATATGAATGTTAGAAACTATAGACCTCTTTAACTCTTGGTGTACCAAAAGTTTGAGTTGGCCCATGCTATGCAAGAACACAAGGAAAATTCCTTAAAGGAAAAGATTACACAGATATGAAGTTTTAAAAGAACATACTCCCATGCTCAGGAACATCCTCTGACACTGTTATATTTTCTAGTATGAATACAGTCTTAAGAATTTGAGAGGCTCTTAGAGCAGAATTGCTCACCACAAATGCTCATCAAAATCAGATTTAATGTTATACTTCTATAAAGGCTAATAATCATCTTATTTGGCAACTGTAACAAAAATATAATAGATGATGTACCTTAGATGAGGAACCTTTTTCTGTCAGCATGTAATAAGCATGGGCAGAATGTGTCCAGCAGACTGAAGTTTTTGACATACCTAGCAGAAGATCATGCACTCAAGTTTGGTTATGAGTTAGCTGAGAAGCTGCTTATTGTAAAACAAAGAATCTACCTCTAGACAAATCCAAACCTCAAATGTGGCCAGCTAAGATACACTAAGATGGTGTTGAAGAGAAATGTACTAAGTTCTACCTCCATGGATGTGGTATCTGAGTAGAGCTGTTGGGACAGTGTGGAGACAATCTGTAACTTAACACAGTTCTATTGAAGTCCTTTAGTTTCACTTTCCTCTTATATGTCTTTATCAATGCCCATAATATCCACATAAACAGAGTTAAACAGTGCAGGAATCTAGGCTGAAGGTAAAGGCTCAATCTAGATGTGATTTAGAAGGCTAGTGAAGAAGAATGTGTTCTCAGTCTGGCATTCTGAGTGACGCTGTCTGTTGATCTAGGTCATTAGGTAGGAAAAATAGGTTTTGGAAAGGAAACAAGTCAATTCCAGCCAGAAGAGGGGGACATGGAAGAAGAGTCTTCTATTATTCATCTCAAGGTTTCCACAGGACATAATACATATACTGGGTTACAGGGGTTATGGACTTCGGGTGTATTCCATGTAGATCCACTTCTACAGCAGTAATCCATGTGTGATCATACCAAGGCACAGAGAACAGACCTGACTGAACTATTCATAGGCCACAGCACAGCAGCAGTATGGCAACCTGACATTGAGCTCTTCCACTAACATCAAGACTTGCTCCTGTACGGATGGACTTGACATAAAACTCTGGATCCCTTCTCATACAAAGTGGCTTCCAATAACAAAGAAAAGACAATTAGAGGGATTAATTTATTCTGTCTGATACGCTTCTTTCACTGAGACATTGAAGACATCTTGGTCGTAAAAGGGGGTTGACCTGAGAAGCTGTGCAGAGACAGGTTGTCAGGTTTGGTTGTTCTGATAGGGCGGAAGGATGAGGCTCTGTTAGAGGTCTTTGGAAGTATAAAAATAGTCAGGAAAAGTGGTAAAGAGGCAGCTGTGGTAAGGGGGTCAGCTGTCAGTCCTGATGGTTTTGTTGATAGAGTCATAAGGAAGACAAGGTGGAGGAATGCACCAACAAGCATGGAAGCGAAGTTCTTAAAGAACCTTTGATCTGGAAAGGTTAGAGGAAGAAATTCCTGGAGTTCCTGAATCCCTGAGAGAGCCTGGGGAGTCCTCAAAATAGCCAGGTTTATACTGATCATCTTGACATTGCTGAAAAAATGAAATTAACAAATAGGAGGTTACTTTGACTTTCCTCCCTCTCCCTTCCAGCTCCAGCTTTTTTCTAGTTCATGATAATCAGCTTTTGTTTGTTTTCTGAATATTATCCATCACATCCTCTTGATCTCCTTCTTTTTCTATTTTCTCTGTAACTCACTCTCCAGTTTTCTATTACTTGATGAATAAAATATGTAACTCATGAGGATTTTGCTCATGACTTTGCATTTCAGGGAACAGCAAAGTCTGGGAGATGTATCTGAGTGGTTGGGAGGGGATTTCAGAGCTTGATATGGTTAGTAAAGGGTAGAGAATAAACAAAAGGGGAGTCAGGTAGTTTAGCAATGATTTGCATATGAGGAAAGTAAAGGCAAAATGAACCATTTCATGTTTCAGGGGCTTGTTTGTTGTTTTAAAGCACTGCTGTAATACAACAGGCTTAGTGCACTGCACTTATCACGCCTGGGACATGAAGAGGTGATCAAGCCTGACTTCCCCATTGTGACTCTGTACTGACTACTTCCAATCACTTTCCTGGGCATGTGCCAGCAGTGTTTTACTGAAAGCCCTTGTCCTATCTATTGGTTGATCCTCCCATCAATTTGTTTCATCATACTGATTTAATGCTACCTTAGAAAAAAATGTGTTAAAAACCTTTGGCCTCTCAGGACTTAATGCTTTGTCTTTTTAATTTCTACTCTCTTTGAAGTTTAAAGGATGATGAAAATATAACAGCCCTTCATTTCCTGAGTAGCTTAGCACTGTATCTTCTTAGGTTTGTTTGAAGTTCACTGCCCCTCTACTGTATTTTTTTTTTCCTATCAATAACCTGCTGAAATTGTGACATTCACTAGTTAACTTTCATTTGAAGAAAGCATTTATATTATGCATTCATTTTCTCTTGCTTTGTCCCCCTCACATGGATATACATGCACATTTACTTTTCATTTTCTTTAGAGAAAAAAATCCAAATATTTCTCCTTCTGCCTGTGAACTCATATAGTAACAAGAAAACATATATGCTGGTATTAAGGAAGTAAATAAATTTTTTGTGCTCTAAAAAATAGCCTTATAAAGTAGATAACGTTTTTCTGTTTTCAACAATTTTTTTTTGTTTTTTAATAAATTTCATTTAACTAAAATTTCTACTTGCCCTACAGAAATTGTTAATCTAAAGTTATTCTTGGAGGAGGTCCTTCAAGCAGTGTATAGTAAGTAGCTTATTGTCCTATTTGCAACTCCTGAAATCCATTTTCTGAAAAACTTTTGTGAGTGTCTTAATCATAAGAGGTTTTAAAGTTTATTCCAAAAGCCAGGAATGGAATGAGAAATTGAATGAAAAGAAAATCTAGTTCCCCCATAGTCTTGCTTACTTTGCTTTTAGTTGTATTTTTAAACCAATTAATCTTTTCTTTTTGGGAAATTTCTACAATTCTGCTGTTGTTAATATTCCAACCCTTGTCAAAAGGCTTGTGTGAGACTCAAGAAATTAATATAATTTTCTAAAGATTCAAACCTTTCCTAGGAAAGGTATCATTGGGCTTTTACTTACTTAATTTCTTTCAGAAGTTTGTTTTCAGGTGAACATCTGTCCTTATCCACACAGGATGCATGCATGTTAATCTGCAGAATGACAAACTCATGTAGGTTCCAGGAGGTTCAAGAGGCCAAAATCTCCACCTTGAACCACGGCCAGTCCTCATACTGGACCAATATGTTGGTTGTTTCTTGTCCTTCCATTGTGAGGAGAATCTGGCTTGGTAGATAGCAGAGAGCTCTCCCATTATCCTTCTTTGAGGCTCCTAAGCACTCCTGGCCTCTCCTCATGAGTGATGTGCTCCAGATAGTTACTGAAAGTGAAACCAAAGGCTTCACCTGTGCTAACAAATAAAACATCACCAAAGAGCACTCTCTGGTCCTGAGGGTAAGCTGTTTTAGCAAGGATTGTACCTATATAGCTGGAAATCAGAAAAGCAAACTAAAATCTAACAGTGGAAAAGAGATATCTGGAAGGGTATTAGGAATTTCTTCCAAAAATACTATGGTAATTTATTGCTAGCAAAAACCCACTTGTGAACTAAGGAACATTCAGAAAAAACCAAGACTTTAAAAAATTATTCCTTGTTAAAAAAACATTTCTGATCTTTAGTTATGGCATCACCTTTTTTTTTTCCCTGAGGGTGCATTGAATGGTAGCATTGTTGAATCCATTGCTTCATTTCTCAGAAATCTTGTTCAAGTACTATTTTTATACACAAGCAAAGATGATTTTAAAGGTCACATTAAACTGCATCATTAATCAGTAAAAATCCAGAAATGTCTAATATTTAGTGCACCTGCTGCTTTTTCTTTCAGGTTTTCTCTAACTACCTACACTAACTAACAGGTATGGCACAGAGCAGCATTTTCATGAGATGCTGCAATTGATGCAGCTATGATATGTACTGTACAAACTTTGCAGCAACATATGCTAATCATCCCAGACAGTATAGAAAACCCTTTCAAATGTAGAAATCTTTAGAGCACAGCTTTCTTTATGCTCTCTTTACTTCTAATTATTTTTATTCACACTCCGTAAGTTTCAATTTCTCATTCCTTTAGTTCTTCATGTGCTCTCTGCTTTGTTATATACACTCGATATAAAGTTACTAAACTTAAGTGGCAGAACTATTTCACCTTCACATATATTCTGTCTTCTTTTTCAGTGATAATGAATAAATCTTCACCTCATTTTAAGAAAGTTTCAAAAGAAAGAGTTTGCTGTGAAATATTCAATATATGCTTGCATCTTTCTGATTTTTAGTTATGTTGAAGTAGCTCAGACATATATGTAGAGATCTTATGCTTGCTTTGAATACTAAGATTTTGTATGAATACTGTGGTTTTGTCCTCAGTTTGTGTCATGCTTTTCCATGAAACAAATTATTTTCTGTTACTAACAACAGATTTGTACCTGACTGACACCTTAAATTAATCCAGGCATTTTTTGACACGATACAAAAATAATTCCATTATTACTACCCTGTCAGCTTCCCAACAACTTCAAGCAATTAATTCTGAGAATGCTTTGACTATATTTTTCTAAATTAATCCTTTTTATATTTCTCTGTAATAGAAATTCCTTTATTTTTATGTTGCATTTTGAGACATGCCTTCTAATATAGAAATCAGTTCTGTGTTTCATGCAGGTCTTTTTATTTTTCTATTTTTAAGATTTATATGCCAATGTTAAGAGAATGAACAACAAACTGTATTTCATCTTCAGAAACTCACTGATCTTCCTAGGAAAGTAATATTTTGGAACTGGAAATATCAAAAATTTTGAAGTTGTGTGTTAAAAGTATGTTAGAAACTTGTTGTCAAAAGAGATAATACTAGATTTAGACAAAACTCATCTAGAACATTTTAGTTTTTAAATCTAATATACTTAATTAATAATGCTTTTCTATAACTATTAGATACACCTGTTATTTTGCTCACAAAATCAAACCATATTCTAAGACCAGGAGGACAGAATTTATCTTTTAAACAAGGCAAATACTTTTTGTTCTAGAGGTAATGCAAAGGATCTAATTGAATTTTCATTTATGTAATAAAAGTTACTATGCAGGCAAAATAATTGTTGAATAATTGAATTATTTCATTCCATATATTTTCTCAAAATCTGCTGCCCTGGAAATATGCATCTTTGTATATTTCAAGTGACGTTTGCAGGCTTTATTAACATTAACCCACAGCTAAACCTCAATGTTCTTTCATACAAAACATTCAAAATGCACAGTCCTCAGTCAAAAAATCCTCACTCACATGATCCTGAATCAAATATTTACACTTCTTTTGTTTAAAATATGTTTTCCTAAAATAGAGGTCAAAAAAGAACCAAATCTTGAGTTTAATTTGGATCAGTTATTTGAGTTATCGTTTCTTTTTGAAGGAATGGGTCCTAGTTTAAATTATATTGATGTCCAGTGTGTGTTAGTTTCCTCTCCATCAAACTTCTGTATTTTATATATAGATGATACTTGAGCAAATATCAAGTTCTGTTTAAATGAAAGAATTTATATGGAATATTTATAGTCTTATTTAAATCAAAAATTCATGAACTTTTGAACCTAACATGGGGCTTTTTTCCCTAATACTGAATTTCTGATTTCTGTAGTTCTTGCATGCCAAGTAGAAGTAAACACTATTTAAAATTTGCATTTCACCTCATCATAGAGAGTTGTTTTGGGAAGCTTGTCCTAACCTGACATTTAGTAGAGTAACTTATCCTCATTATGACATGGTGAGGGACAGAAACTCATGTGAATCAACATCAATAATTACTTTGTGTGTAATTATCTCTGAGACTTGAGTTGATTGTATGTATAATTTCAGAGTTTGTCAAACAAAATTTTAATTTTCCCTAAAATGTAGGAATATTGCACCCATCTACAACAAAAAAAACCCCATCACTCTCCTATCCTTAAAAAGGCTTGCCTCTTAGACTTATTTTTGGGGTTGTGTATTAGATAACATTTCTTAAATTGTTTTGAAGGCGAGAGTCTTGTATTCCTGTGAGGGGGTGTGAGATTTGAAGTTTTTGAAGCAATTGTGTTGGGGAAAGCACTAATGGTGCATGGCTTTGTGAACATTTAAATGTGCTGACACATTGTTTTCATTACTGAGTGAAAATTTAAGACCTAAAGGAAATATCAAAGTTTCTGTTGCTGTATCTGTCAAGATGTCAGCTTCAGGAGCAATCATGTCTTTCTTTCTGTGCACTGCAGAAGTACAATTTGAACTTGTGGTTACAGGTGGGTGAACACTACCTCTAAATCCCATCATTCTAATTCACACATAATATTCAAGCTCACAACTTTGAAATACAAGCAGTCTAAGCTCTTGGGCTTAAATTCTGTGTTGCCTAATGCCTTTAGTTGTGAGGTCTAGGTAACAAAAACATAGCTTTTCTGCCTTTGAATCCTGCACATAAGCGAACATTTTTGTTTTGTATATTTCTGTACAAAACAAACTAAACCCAATCCAAATAAAATAATTTTGGTATGATCTAAATACTTGAAACAAATCTTCTTTCATCACTAAGAATTATTATGCAAATTGAGCTTAAATTACAATTTGTTCTTTATAAAGTACAGAAATTTAAGTCATGTGTAACTGTACTAGCTTCTTTATTTTTTCTTGCTATTTTCTTTTCCTTAAAAATTATAACACAAATTCAACTGATAATGTGAAACTATGTAAGTGACATAACATCACAAATATTTGCAATTAATTATTTCAAAGTGTGTTTCTAAAAAGAATACAAAAGTATTGAATACACGGGATGCAGCTTTATCATAAAAAGCACAGTGAACATTATTAATTAGAAAAAATAACAGAAATTAATTTTTTAGGTAAAAATATGGGTGATTTTTATTTTTCTACCATGAGCTGTCTCAAATGGGTCAGAGAAGTTCTGAATAGGTCTGTTTTAGACATTTTTTAGCTGCAATTCAATTAGTTTAGGATAGACATTCTCTCCTTAGAGGAAGGTAATGGTAGATGACACACTGCATGTCTCTGTTGAGGGACTCTGGAGTATTTCACTTCTCTGGCAGCCCCAGAGGGGTCTGTTCTGATGATATACTGACTGCAAAATCCCTGTGACCATTAGGGGATGTTCCAGGGCTGCATCCAGTGCTGCAGTGTGAGGAATGTAACTCTTCATCTCTACTCAGCACCACTGTGATACTACGGAGTGATGGGACCAGTTCCAGGTTCCAACACAACAGGAGAGACGTGGAATCACTAGAGCCCACTTAAGGGCCATGAATTCTGCAATGGGACAGGAGCTCCTCTCATACACAGAGCTCCTGAAAGATATGGGAAGGTTCAAGTGGAGGAAAGAAGGTTTGAGGGAATCTTATTGATGTGCATAAATACCTGATGAG
The DNA here is from genome assembly GCA_013401095.1 of Passerina amoena. Lineage (NCBI taxonomy): Eukaryota > Metazoa > Chordata > Aves > Passeriformes > Cardinalidae > Passerina > Passerina amoena. The sequence continues at coordinate 412,842 of WBNP01000617.1, read as the reverse complement.
AAGCAATAATCAAGACAAAGAGTCTTGAGTCAGTGCTTCAGTGATTCAGGATAACAGTGAATGTACAAATTGTGTTTAAACATTGGAACAGGTTGCTTAGTGATTCTGTGGAATCGCCACCCCTGGAGATATTAAAAAGCTAATTAGACACCATTCCAGGAGCCTACCATAGTTGTCCCTCCTCTGAGCAGTGGTTTGGACTGGCTTACCTTCAGAGATGCTTTCCATCCTCAACCATTCTATGGGTCTGTGATTTCATGTTATGTCAAAAGTCACTTCAGAGAGCAGAGCTGGAAGGCAGTCTGAAGAGCAAAACCTTCAATGTATCTGCAGACTTATGCTACTCCAATATATGCCTACAGTTCATTGTCATGCAACCCAGCACCCAAAAAATGTAGAACCTAGAGTTTTATGGGATATATGTAGTTCTGAACTCAGTCTGGTCATGGTGTATTTCCTCATGACCAGTTCAATTTTCATGCTTATTAATACTGTGAAAGACAGAAAATCATCAGTCTGGTTATGCTAGATTTTGTTGCATACTACTCACGCTATGCTGAAAAAAAATACACTCATATCTATATATATAGGTATGTGTGTATTTGCAGCTGAAGAGTTTGGAGTTCAGAGTGGCTACATAAAGACCTGTAAGTCAGGTCTTCATATGGTATGAAAGCTATGAAACCTTTGCTTTTGGTTTTTTGGGTTTTTTTTAATGGAATTCATTGCATACTGCTTCCTTCTGAAATAGTGTTCTGTGAGTTCGCAGTCTGTTTTACAACATGTGCTAGTCTTTGCTCTCTTGATTCAGTGGCTCAGCCACCTATTGATCTTCGCTGCTATTGGTATAGACAAGACAGTAAAACTACCTGTTTAATCTGATAAAAACTGCTGAGTTCTACCCCTTCATTTCCCCCCAAAAAACCCATCTGAGACATTTTACAGTCTTTAAATAAAGTGATTGATACCATACTCACTGGGAAATAACAGAAGTAAATAAAATTAAAGACATTTTTTTTCTAATTTTTGTTTGGTGCTTCACAGGGACTGCTGGTACTATAACCTGGGCAGCTTTTTGTGTAGTGGGAATGAAAAAGACTGGTGTATAAACATAGAAATTCTATAGTTTTCTATAAGTTCCAGACATCTTAGTGTAATAATAAGACCTTGCAGGCTTTCCTCAACTTCTCAGTCCACAGAATAGCTCCTTCTTTTTTCCCATTGCCTTCATTAATTTTATGAACAGTTGGACAGAAAAGAAAGCAAAGTTGTCTTTGTGCTTTTCAGTTTACTTCTACTCCATATGAAAAGAGCATTCTGCAAATGATGAAGTCATATTGGAAGATACTTCCCTTCCAAGGTACTGACTTCTCATTCAAATCATAAGCTCAGGTAGTGCACAAAAACCTGTGGGTTAGCAACACTGTCATTTACAGGTGCTGCCAAAGTAAGCATTCCTGTTTTAAGCAGAGAATAAATTACAGTCCTCAGTGGTTGAACTCAAAATGAAAGACAAGACCTTCAATCTGCTGCTCATGAGTAAACCTTTCCTTTTCCATCCTATCTGGTAGTTTTCACACGTCTGTTCACTTTGAGGACACATCTCAATACCGTTTTCTTACATCTCTCATTCTCCTTCTGCTGTTTGATCTCATGATAATGCATCCATGTCATCATATGGCTGTACAGAGTAGCTCTTTCTTTGCTCTTCCTTAGTTCTGTTTGTTTCCTTTCATCATCTGTGCAGGTTCCACTCCACCATCTTTCTCTCATGTCACAGCAGCAGTGCTTCTCTCCTCTCTTTCAGCCATGATGACTGAGTGCCTTGTTAACAACTATTTTGACCTGAGCTACTTTACTGATAATGACCTTGTTGTGGTCTAATGCCAAACCATTTTTCTTAATGTTGTTTTTTTTTTAATCTTTTTGCCAGATGTCTAAAAATAAATAGACTATTTCCTATTGAAAAATAATTAAAAAACTGTTAGAATCCACTTCATCTGCTTAGGTCAGTAGGTCCCTGTAAATCAGTGTTGACTAAACAGTCACTGAGTTTTTTTACATCTCACTCTTTCCTGATAGTCACCAAAAAAAGTGAAGAGCAGTCAGGACCTCTGTTCACATGCTGAACTCAATTTCATTTCTGTTATTTTAGATTTTTTTTTTATCTTGGAATATTACTTAGTAGAGCTTCTCTGTGTAATTTGAATCTTCCTAAGGCAAGTTAACTTGATCCTACTGAAAGTAATGGGAAAATTATCATGAAGTTACTCTTTTTCAAAGTGGTGTTATATATAAATGCCTGCTAATAAATATCAAAAATGAAAATGTGTACAGGTACGTAGATATGCACAGTATGTCTAAACTTTCATCACTGAATATTCATGTTTACATATGTAAAAAAAGTGAGATTAAATAGATACAATATTCTTAAAACTAGGAAGAGTTCAAATGGTTTTTCTTTAGTATCTGCAGATAACAATTCTCATTTGGTTTCTTTTTTACATTTTTAGTATTTCTTAATTTTATACTATAAATATTAGTATGACATATTTCAAGACATATCAACCAGATAGCATATTTTCATCATACTCTAAGACATGATGAAAAGAAAACAAGACACATCAACCCCTTCTGGCTAAAGCTGGAACTAGGACACCAACCAGGGTAAAAAGACATTTTCTCTCTGGGGAAAATAGAGCTTTTTATAATATAGATTTCCATAAGGCCATATTTCTGTAAAAAACTGATGCAGTCACAGAAACATAAGAATTAACATCTTCCACAAGAAGTTTAATTTAGTATTTGGAATATTGGTTCAGAAACTGGGATCCTTAGCTTTACCTGTTTCCTCCACAGGCTCAACAATGTTGAATCCCCAAATCATGCATCTTTGGCAAATGACACAGGTTTCCTGCTATAGACACTCCATCTTCCATGACAATATTAGCCACAGATAAAGAAAAGAAAGAAAATATTTAAGGACAGAGAATAATCAATGGAATAGAATACATGGAATTCTTGAATATTCATTCTATGTATTCAACAATTTTCACAAAAGCATTCAGTGAAAAGCAGTACTTTTTGCTGCACTAAAGGAAAAAGGATAACACATGACCCTTCATGGTTTTTTTGTCACTCTTTTGCTAGCTTTTACTTCTGCCAACAAAAGGGAAAAAAAGCAGAATGACTATCACAGAATCATAGAGTTGTAGGATCATTAAGGCTGGAAAATACCTCCAAGATCATCGAGTCTAACCTTTGGCCAAGCACACCATGCCAACTAAACTATTGTACCAAGTGCCATGTCCAGTCATTTTCTTGAACACTTCCAGGGATGGTGACTCCTTTTCTCCACATGAAACAACCCCACCTGCCTCAGCTGCTCCTCAGAGGACTTGTCCTCCATCCTCTTCCCCTGCTCCATTGCCCTTCCCTGGAGTCGCTCCAGCCCCTAAATGTCTTTCTTGTAGTGAGGGGCCAGAACTGGACACAGCACTCAAGGTGTGGCCTCACCAGGGCCAAGTACAGGGGACAATCACTGCCCAGGTCCTGCTGGCCACACTGTTTCAATAATAATATTGCATTTTCTGGTAAAAATTATACTAAGTGAAAGAAAATCCTTTAAAACTTTAAAATCCTAGTTGTCCAAGATAGCATCTTACTCATCTTTTCCCCTTTTAATGGCCCATTTCTTCTTCTGTTTCAACATGATTTGGTTCCCCAAAACAATACGTTTAAAGCATCAGAACATGATTTAAAGATATAATGAAAATGTTTACAGCTGCAGTAACCCAAGGAAAAAGTTGAGTAATGAGTAGCACATAGAATCTTTTACAGTTTCAGAGTTAATGTTCTTGTTTATACAATAAACATATCAAAAGTTAATAATTTTTCATTGTTTACATTAGATATTAAAATTCTCTGATAATTCTTCTTAATATTAAAGTTTGAAACAAGAGCAGAAAATTACATTAATCCATTTTCAGGAGAATTAACACAACAAAAGATATGTATGTCTTGGCAGAGTAAAAACAATAGCAAAGTTTCTGTCCTTGATTTCTAAGGCTTTAAATAACTTGAATGCTCATTAGTCAATGAGTTAGACTTTGTCCCTATTCAAAACCATAAAATATTAAATAAACTGAGTTATTAACAAAAAAATATTTTTTTTCAGTATCCCATATTTAATTCAAAATTGCACTTCCATTCTGTTCACTGTGTTGAAGATGTAAAAACCTCTGTGCCAATTAAGAGGAATACATTTTCTGGTTAGTTAGGAGCCATTTAAGCAGTATGAGTCATCTTCCATTTCTATCTCCTTCCTAATGTTTATAGGTCTTCTATAGTTTGAGTATAGTTTACCTTTTAGGTAAAGCTCTTATAAAGTGTAAATCAGCAAAACTGTGAGAGAACAAAGAAGTGCTCATTCATTACCTCTTCATTTGATTTGTAATTTATTTTACTTGTATATGACCATTACCTCTAAAAAATTAACTTGTGTATTGAGAGAATACTATCTTCCACTTTCTGCTGCTCTTCAGAAGAGGCTATTTTTCTTTGGGCTATGGCCTCCCCCGCCTCAAACCCAACCAGAGCTGATTTTCAGGACAGCTGCTGGGTTTGGTTTTCCTTGTGGATACATTCCTCTCCTTAGACCTAAGATAATTGGACAATAGTACCACGCTTATCTCAAGTTCATGTTAGGTGGCTTAACTCACAGTCCAGTTCCAGCCAGGAGGAATATTAGATGGGCAGTGTGCTTTGGTAGTTGCAGCTTCTTTATACAATTTTGGCATAGTGGCCAAGGTCCTTTTTCAATAATGCTTAAGCCGTCACCCATAGCCTTTTAGTTTCTCACAAGGTAGTAATTCAAATGTATGTCCAAAACTTACTATTCTTGTGTTATAAGAATAAAGGTACTCCTGGGTCCAAATATGGGGCCATAGTGGTGATGATCTTTGTACATTAGTGAGCAGGATGTCCCTGCCTTGAAAATGTAAGTTTATAATTCAACGTCTGGGCTAAAGTCACTTTGAAAGATTGATTTCTTTCTGATACTATCTAAACCAGCCAGAAAAGGAGAATGTAAAAGTAAGAGCTGATTAGTTAACTTTTTACCCTGAACACAAATCCCTGAAGAATGCAAAGAACATCCAAAAGGATCTGTAAGAAGACACGAGAATCTTTTTGTATTGTAATATATCTCGTCAGGAATGAAAGCAATAAACACTTAACTGCCAAGCAAAGGAAATCTAATCGTTAGCTGAACTGCTTAGCAAATGGGCTGTTTTAAGTGGTTCAATTCACAAGCCACTCAGGGATGACAACACAGTAGCAAATGCAGGAGGGATTGGGTAGTTTAATCAGGAGAAAAATGATCAGTGATACTTAATGGTGGCAAACTGATACAATAATGAATCCTTAGCAAATGGACCTCAAATGCAGCAACACCTGCATGTTAAAATATGTTATGAGACACCTCATAAATAGTATCCTCGCTGTTTTCATATCAAGATTCAATGTTTATTTGCTTTTCCATTCTAGTTCAAACTTTCTACTGCAATAGAAAATTCACTCTAAAAAATGTTAGTGAAGCTGGATTTTCCAAATTTCTTGAACACTTTGAAAGTTACATACTCATAATGTTGGTGGTATTTCCAAAAGGGATGTGAAAGTATTGTCTGGTTAAGTTATGGACTGTCTTGTTCTGTAACAGCATTAATTTTCTTTGTATTAGCTTATATGTGTTGTTTTGGATTTGTGATAAAAACAGTATGGGTGATATGGGGATGTTTTATTTATTTATTGCTGAACAGTGCTTACACTGTGTATTGGGTTTGCTTGGCCAAAATAGGGCTGTAAGGGTAGCTTTTGTGAGAAGCTTCTGTGTTTCCCCATGTCCAACAGAGCCAGTGCCAGCTGACTTCTAGATGGACCCACTGCTGGCCAAGCCAAGCCAAGACCTATTGGAATAAAATCCCAAGCAAAACACTGCAACAAAGACCATGAGTGATGGTGGTAGAGTCTTTGGGATAACATCATTAAAAGCAGGGGAACCACCTGTGCAACGGGAATTGCAGCCAGTGAAAGGAGCGAGAACATGTGACAGCAACAGCTCTGCAGACACCAAAGTCAGCGCAGAAATAGTAGCAGAAGGTACTCTGGGAGCCAGAGCAGAGATTCTCCTGCAGCTCATGGTGAAGACTGTGGTGAAGCAGCTGTGCCCCTGTCATGCTTTAAGAATGATACTGCTCTGTTGAGCCCCCCACCACGACTCTCCAAAACTGGGCATTGGTCTCTTTCACTCTCTCCCACAATGTGTAGTGAGGCAGGATGGAGTTGAGAATTGGAGGCATAAAAGGCAAAGATCACAGGTAAAACAGTTTATGGAAAGAGCAGTGAGATAAGAAAATGAAATAACAATAATGATAAGTAACATCAATATCAATAACAAAAGTATATGAAAGAGAGAGTGGTTCACATGATCACCATGTGAATCTGCTTACCCCAGACCCCAGGGCAATGAACAGCATTGGCTTCCCTCTCCCCGCCACTCCCCATCTTTTTCTTAACTGGAAGGAATTCCCCACATGGAACCGACCTAAGGTGGTATGGAATAGTATTACAGTCCTGGCCACACCCACTCCCAGCTACTGAAAAAAATTTACCCTGTCCTGGACAAAACCAGGACACCCCTGCAGCCATGAAAGGCCATAGTGGGATAGATATTCACCTGCAACCAATGGAAGACTCCACATTGGAGGAGGGAAAGAGTGGGAGGAATTCACCCCCAGAAGGGGAAGGAGCAGCAGAGATGATGTGTGCTGAACTGACTGCAGCCCCCATTCCCTGCCCCCCGAGCCATGGTGGGGGAACATACATAGAAAACTGGGAGTAATGTTAAGCCCAGGAAGAAGGGAGGTGTGAAGGGAAGGTATTTTGACAATTTTTCTACTCCGACTTGAGTGATAATAAAATAAACTGCTTCTCCAAGTCTGTTCTGCCCATGGCAGTAGCTGGTGAGTGATCTCTCCCTATCCTTGTCTTGGCCCATGAGCCTTTATTTATATTTTCTCTCACCTGCCCAGCTGAGGAGCGGGAATGATAGAGTTGCTGTGATGGGCACCTGGCATCAGCCATGTGTCCAGGATGTCCTGGATGTTTGTTTCTTGTGGTGCCAATCCTAGGAAGTAAGCTGGGGATCCACAAGTTGGGGGGCGGTTCACAGCTGACCCAAATCAATCAAACAGATATAAGACTTTAGGAATGACATGGATCTGTTAGAATGAGTCCAGAGGGGGTCATGAAGATAATTAGAGGTTTTGAGCACCTCTCCTATAAAGATAGGCTGAGAGAGTTGGGGTTGTTCAGCCTGTAGAAGAAGAGGCTCAGAGCAGACTTTCCAGCAGCCTTCCAGTAACTAAAGGGGGCCTATGAAGAAGCTGGGGAGAGACTTTTGACAAGAGCATGGAGGGATAGGACAAGAGGAAATGGCTTTAAACTGAAAGAGGGTAGGCTTTAATCAGATATTAGGATGAATATTTTCATCCTGCATGTGTTGAGACGCTGGAATGTGTTATCCAAGAAAGCAAGCTATAGATGTCCCATCTCTGGAAGTGCTCAAGGCCACTTTGGATGGAGCTTTGAGCCTCTTTCTCTAGTGGAAGGTGTCCCTGCCCATGGCAGGAGGCTCAAACTAGATAATCTTAAAGGTCCTTTCCAATCCAAACCATTATATGGTTCTGTGACATTCCATGCCATATGATGCCATGTTCTATAATTAGAGCTCTGGGCTAGGAGATGCTCAGAGTTAAGAAACTTGTCTTTCCAGGTAACTGTTACCTGCTTTCCAGCAACTGGCTAAACATTGCCTGTGGTTATGAAGTACTGAGTTATGAATTCCCTATTTTCCTTTGGGTTCATGAACACCTTTCTATCATTTATTAAATATTTATTATTGCTTGTTGCATTATCTCAAGCCACAAGTTTTCTCACTTCTGCCCTTTGAAATCACTTCCCACTCCCACTGCAGGGAGTGAGCAAACAGCTATGTGAATCTTGGTTGCCTACCAGGCTTAACTCACAAAGTACCACCTCACAAAGGCTTAACTCACAAAGTACTCACACCAGTACAACCTATACTTTTTATATAAAGCAGCCAGGTTGCCTGTATTGTTAACAGGTGTTTATGAAAACATTGCAGAAAACCTCTTCAAGCCTTTACAAGAGCTGATTTGTGAGAGCTGGGTGCAAGGGAGTAACCAATTCCCCAAAATTCTGGTCTAGCTTGGACAGTCATTTGGGTTCCACTTCACCAATGATAAAACCAATGGTTTTCTTCTTAAAGTACTTTTTAGTATTTCCAATTATATTTATAAAATATTCATTATTCTTAAGCTGACTGCCCCATGTAACTTCTGATCTTAAATGTCAAAACTCTGTCATTTATACAGATTTATAGCAATACAATCATTATTTTTACTGAGACATGATCAGATTTGACATGTTTATTTTCTCACAAACATGCATGCACATTTTCAACAGAGTTTCAGTCCTAAATTCTTTTATACCTTACCTAACACCATCTGTTTCTAATACAGTTCAGAAGGAAGATGGGCAAAAAAAATTAAGAGAAAGGGGAGGAACAGAGAGGGGGAGAAAGAGAAAGAGAGCAACTATAGAAGAAAGCCCAAACACACATGTACAAATGATCAGATGGTGGATTTAGTCTTTTTTCTCTTCTTGAGGGAAATTTTTCACTAACATTAAGTGATCAGTAAAAAATAAAACATCCTATTAAGGTATGATTTTAGTGCACAAATTAGTCACGTACAAAATGAATAGTTTAGGAAATGTCTAATTAGCTGAATACCTAAAATATGAACCAGTTAACAGTCCAGAACGTGTTTAATTGTCTATTTCAGATTAAAGACAATTACAATGCCAATTAGTTATGGATAATTGGGCACTGGGTGCTACCATATGTAACACTTTGATTTATGTGTCACAGATACAATTATTTTGGTTCATCAGAACGTCCCATTTTTATGTATTTATTTTTCAATGCATTGTAAATAACTGTTTCCTAAATGTTACTCTGCACTTCTCTTATTTAAATGACAATTTTTTTCTACCAAGAAAATGAGCAGGTGTTCTTCACTGGTTGATAGAAATTGTTTGGAAATTTCGTTCTTCAGTGATTTTGTGACACTTTCAAAGTGAGAAATGGTAGAAAATGTCACTGAAGTGATTATAGATAGTGTTATTGCTGGAGGGAAATCAAAATGGGACATAAAGAGAATTCAAAAGTGAAGATAAACACCAGTAAAAGAAAGGGGGAATGTATTTAAAAACATATGAAACATATGGATTGAAGCTGTAAGCAAAAAATTATTTGGGATGTGTGGGGGGTTTGTACTTAACTTTAAACACAAAATATTTAAAAGCATTTTCTATTTTTTTACTGACTAAATTGAGATTTCTAATCATCTCTATCTATATTTAAAACTATCTTGTCCCGTTGCCAAAAATACCAGCTTTGTAATTGAAAGACAACATGGCTTTTTAAAAGTTACTTTCACAGAATCACAGAATATTCTGAGTTGGAAGGAACCCAAGATGAACATGGAGTCTGACTCTTAGTCCTGCACTGGACAGACCCAAGAGTCACAAGCCTGCCTGAGAACACTGTCCAAACACTTCAGCTCTGTCAGGCTTGGTGTTGTGACCATTTTCCTGAGGACCATATTCCAGCGTCCAACCACCCTCTGGTTGAAAAACTTTTTTCTAATATCCAACCTAAACCTCCCCTGACACAGCTTTAGGCCAGTCCTTTTACTGGTCACCACAGAGAGGACATCAGGGTCTGTCCCTCCTATTCCCCTCACAAGGAGCTGTAACTGCAGTGAGGTTTCCCCTCAGTCTCCTCCAGGCTGAACAGACCAAGAGCACTCGGCTGCTCCTCCTACGGCTTCCCCTCGAGGCCCTTCACCATCCTTTTAGGTCTCTTGTGGAAGCTCTCTGAAAGTTTAATATCTTTTTTTATATTGTGAGGTCCAAACCTGTTCCCCAGCACTGGAGGTGAGGCTGCCCCAGCTCAGAGCAGAGTGGGACAATCCCCTCCCTTGTCTGGCTGGGGATGCTGTCCCTGATGCCCCCCAGGACAGGGCTGGCCCTCCTGGCTGCCAGGGCACTGCTGGCTCATGTTCAACTTTCAATCAGCCAGGATCCCCAGATCCTTTTCTGTGGCACTGCTTTCCAGCATCTCATTTCCCATCTGTCCCTACACCCAAGGCTGCCCCATCCATGTGCAGAATCCAGCACTTTCCCTTGTTGAAATTCATATGGTTGGTGATTGCCCAATCCTCTAATTTGTCAAGCTCTCTCTGCAGGTCATAATCGTACCAAAAGGACTGGAACTCAAATAAAGGAAAGGGAAAACATTAGGGTCTTTGGCTGAATGCATCTCTTGTTTAAACAAACCCATTTTTACTGTGTCAATACTTAAACCTACAGTACAGAGGCTCAGCTATCTTAGATCAAAAGCCATCCTCACCACATCTGGTCCTGACTCTCACGTGTTGGCCCGCAGTATAACACACCCCTAGGAAGGTGCCAGATGCTTGGAGCTGGGGCTGCCTCAGTGTCCCCCAGGCTGCCCTGCTTTGGGCTGGGAAGGCAGGACTGGCCCTGCTGCCCAGCGACCCCACTAAGGGGTCTCAGATCCCAGGAAGCTGCCAGCTCTTGCTCCAAACCCTTCTCCCTGGTCTCTAACTGCTGTCAAGTTGTAAGGAAGTGTGTGAGCTAAAGGTGTGCAAGAACTTTAAAATTACAGGCAGATTTGTAATTACTGAGAATAGTTAGCAGCTCAAGTATTTAAGAGGAATAGTTGCATAAAAGGATACAAAACTTTAAGAATAAACCCCCAGGGCACCAGACAATAGTAACTCAGAAACCTTGAGGATGTGCCTGACATAAAGAGCCCTCATAGAGTTGGGCTTGTCTTCACTTGATTGAGCACTGCCTGAACATTAAAGGCTCATTGTGTCTCCCATCAGGGGTTGTGAGCATATTAATACTACACTAACTCATTAGGCTGAGCTGTCAGTTGTGAGCATTAGCAGATAAATAACTGATTTGTACATTTAATTTGTGTATCCCCAGTTTGTTAACAGACTGTTTCCAAGTGGTATAAATAACAAAAAAAAAAGAGTTCAGAAATGGAGTATTAAAATATTTTCCAATCCTTAGGCATAAAGTGAGACAGCAAAATTGATGGTACTGTTCTAATTTCTATCAGCATAGTTGTTTTCATTACAACCAAAAAGCAATGCGGATTCATGAAAAAACTCTTTTTTATCAGTGGAAAACTAAATCATTAATTATCATTAATTCACATTTGTTTGTTTGAAGTTCTTTTTGTTTTCCAGGAACATTAAATTTCAGTTTCCTTTCCTCATCAATTTATTTGAGATAAAAATATTTCATTGTTTTGCATAATTTTAAGATTTAAATATGACTGATTTTTGTGGTGTTTATATTAAGTCCATATAGAGTGAAGTTATTATGCCTCTTCTGTCTGAATGTTCTTAGTAAATTATGTAACAGTTTTGACTTTGCTTAAAAATGTTCTTCATCTTAACAAAATTTCCTATATTGCTTAGGAAACTTAGATATCTCAGAAGATCTTATCCTGCTGAAAATTTTTCATCATAATATACAATTTATTTGGTCAGTCTGGAAAAATGAATTAATTCCCTTCAAACTATATGAATTTTTTTAATAGCAATGTGATCAATAAGTAAATTAAGCTCACATAAGAAGAGTCTTTTCTGTCAGTGCCCTAAAACTGAGGCAGTAAATTAATCAAGGATACGAAAACATGGAACTGTGTTATCCCTTGCAGAAATCTGTGTAGAAAATATCTTGCTTCTACTGAAGAAGACAATGAATATTACCTGAACAACCAGTATGAAATTTTCGTTATATGAAAAGTAAAGAATAAAGTTTCCTATAAGTAGTTGTATTTTTTTTTCAAAGTTCAACAATAATTAAAAAATGTGGAAAAAAAAGACATTGGCTTCTTTTAATCAGAACCAGATCTCTGTCTAATAAAGTAAGGAAAGTACTGACTTCTGAGAGACACTCAAAAATCAAGTGGATTGGGAAAATGTTTACTGAAACTTGTCTTAGGAGGACAAATGATTAAGTTGATCTAATTGCTTAGTTCATTTCTTTTTATGTTTTATTTGTCAATACATTATTTTTCTCCACTAAAAATGAATTAATTTATTTTTAAACAGTGATTCTTGGAAGTAATACAAACAAAAACCCCAAAAAACACCAACTCAACCAAACTCACTCTTTTTTCTGAAAGACCTACTTGTCTCTCTCATTTCTTCGCTCTGAAAGAGAGCATGACAGGATTTATGACCCTTAGATCTTTAAAAAAGCTGAGGATGGTTAAAAGTCATGCAAATAAAATGAAAATATGACATTTGATGTTTTAGGGAAAGATAAAAGTATCATTGAGTAACTGTGGACTAGGAAAGGATCTGCAAGAAATCTTTCTGCAGTGCACATAAGTCGTTGTCAAACAAATTCTAACTCAAATCTCAACTTTTTTATTCTCACCAAGGTAAGAGGTAATGTCCTTTGAAGTCATTACCTGTTTTTATTTCAGAAAGACATTATTATGTTGGCTTCATCTGACTCCTAGAAGACTGAACTGGGATTTCTGGCAGCACAGCTAGTGATGTTTGTGGGCAGGTCAGCATGTGAGTGGATGTCTGGGAGCATGTGAGGGTGTGAATTGTCAACTCGGGATTATAAAAACTCAGCACATCTAACTTTGTCAACCTCGCAAATCCTTTAGGAGACACCATACATAGAAATCTGAACTGGGATTTTTCTGAGTTTAAAATGGAAATATTGCAATCTAGTCAAAGCTTGGTGCTATTTGGTGACTATATATAGAGATGGCGCCAAACACTGAGGGATCATTTACTGATCTATTGCTATTATTTGCCATGATATATTTCTATACTTCTATCTCTATTTGTATTATTCCATAATATTTTCCTTGAATGGCTATCAATATTTCTTCATTTTCTAAGTTA
>WBNP01000617.1:229205-399621 GCA_013401095.1 Passerina amoena | reverse complement strand
TCTGTGTAGAAAATATCTTGCTTCTACTGAAGAAGACAATGAATATTACCTGAACAACCAGTATGAAATTTTCGTTATATGAAAAGTAAAGAATAAAGTTTCCTATAAGTAGTTGTATTTTTTTTCCAAAGTTCAACAATAATTAAAAAATGTGAAAAAAAAAGACATTGGCTTCTTTTAATCAGAACCAGATCTCTGTCTAATAAAGTAAGGAAAGTACTGACTTCTGAGAGACACTCAAAAATCAAGTGGATTGGGAAAATGTTTACTGAAACTTGTCTTAGGAGGACAAATGATTAAGTTGATCTAATTGCTTAGTTCATTTCTTTTTATGCTTTATTTGTCAATACATTATTTTTCTCCACTAAAAATGAATTAATTTATTTTTAAACAGTGATTCTTGGAAATAATACAAACAAAAACCCCGAAAAACACCAACTCAACCAAACTCACTCTTTTTTCTGAAAGACCTACTTGTCTCTCTCATTTCTTCGCTCTGAAAGAGAGCATGACAGGATTTATGACCCTTTGATCTTTAAAAAAGCTGAGGATGGTTAAAAGTCATGGAAATAAAATGAAAATATGACATTTGATGTCATAGGGAAAGATAAAAGTATCATTGAGTAACTGTGGACTAGGAAAAGATCTGCAAGAAATCTTTCTGCAGTGCACATAAGTCGTTGCCAAGCAAATTCTAACTCAAATCTCAACATTTTTATTCTCACCAAGGTAAGAGGTAATGTCCTTTGAAGTCATTACCTGTTTTTATTTCAGAAAGACATTATTATGTTGGCTTCATCTGACTCCTAGAAGACTGAACTGGGATTTCTGGCAGCACAGCTAGTGATGTTTGTGGGCAGGTCAGCATGTGAGTGGATGTCTGGGAGCATGTGAGGGTGTGAATTGTCAACTCAGGATTATAAAAACTCAGCACATCTAACTTTGTCAACCTCGCAAATCCTTTAGGAGACACCATACCTAGAAATCTGAACTGGGATTTTTCTGAGTTTAAAATGGAAATATTGCAATCTAGTCAAAGCTTGGTGCTATTTGGTGACTATATATAGAGATGGGGCCAAACACTGAGGGATCATTTACTGATCTATTGCTATTATTTGCCATGATATATTTCTATACATCTATCTCTATTTGTATTATTCCACAATATTTTCCTTGAATGGCTATCAATATTTCTTCATTTTCTAAGTTATTTACAAAGGGTTAAACTCTTTGGTGGCCACTCTCTGGTAACATATGTATGCAGTTCTTACAGTGCAGCTATCTTTGATGAAATCTATTCTTAAAGCTGTACTTAAATTAGATATGCAATCATGTTTCTTGACTTGTTGGGACTTAATCACCAGTGCCTCTCATCTCCCATAGAGATTTACAAAGGAAAAGTTTAATAGCTGGTATATCTTAGTGTTGCAGGATAGTAAATTGATGGGACATGATCAATCAGCAGTAGGTAAAGACCAGGACTGCTTAGTTTTGGAATTAGGGTGCCATTGTAAATGTCTAGAAAAAGGGAGGAACAGTAAAATGTCTGGCTCTATGCAGTTTACAGTTTTTTCACTTTCCTAATATGTTTGTCATTTTTCTAAATATTTTAATCAATTCTATATTGTAGTTTAAACCTTTTTTTACAAGATATATCAGTTTTCTTTTGCAACATAGTTATTTCTACAGAACTATTGAAATGTTTTCTCCTAATGGAACAATACATGCAAAGCAATGTCAAACATGTATTTTAATTTTGCACCCATAAAGGGTTTACCAAGTTCATTATATTTAAAAATTACGTAAATCCTTAATCACTACTTTTTCTTGACTAAAATATTTTTTTATTCAGATTTTCTCTTGTATCTGAAGTGAGGTTGATTGGATACAAGTACCAGCATTGGTTTTCTGCCTGTTTGCTTCCAGTTGTTAAATGTCTTCCCATGTATCTGAACTGGTAAATATTAGCAAATTACACAGCAATTTAATTATTCAGATGAGGGCTTATTCATTTTGGTTAACATTTAGGAACTATCAAAATATCTAAACTGATATAAGTGGGCTTTATATCCCTGCTATAATCAGTGGAATGAGATAGGAAACTCAAAGGCAGATTTTCATCCCTTAGTAAAAACACTTTGTTCAATTGAAACGGGCCCTGTTAGCCACTGACTCTGTCACTGGCTTCTTTCTCTTTAATTGTTTACTCTTTCAAAATATTGTCTTGGTAAGAGCTCCAGACTGATATAACTTTTCTTATCCTCTGACCAATCTTCAAAATGCTTTGTTACAGCTTCTCTATAAATAGCTTTCAGGACCTCACAAGCAAAGAGCACAGGGAAAATGCCCTATAACCCCAGTAACTCTTCCATAACTTGAAAACTGAGAAACAGACGTGTACTTTAATCGGAAACTTTAGTTCAAGGAGATACAAAACTCTTCAGAGAAGTTAGATAAACTACCCAGCTACAGACCATGCTGTACTGTATTTTGAATTCACTTGTCACATAAAATGCCATAGTTCTGCTGTTTCTATCTATCCAGAGTGCAGATAATACTGCACTCAATAGTGTACTCAATAATAATGAACTAAAGAAGAGGGGAAACACTTGAAACTTGGTTCTCCTATGTCCTGAAAGTCTCCACCAATCACTGCTATTCTTGAGGATACAGATTTCCTCCAGGTATAAATTTAAATAGCTGTTATGTTTGTGGAGTTTCATCACCAGCTTCTGCCTGGAACGTAGTGCCATTGAGCACAATACTCTGTGTCCATCCAGCCAATTCCTAATCCACTGAATGGTTCACCCTTCAAGTCTGTATCTCTCCAATTTAATCACCTATTGCAATGCAGCATAAGAGTGTGAGGGTAAGAAGAGGAGCTGCTACTCCTTCTGCATTGTTCAATACCAGGGAAGTGTCAGGGAAGCTGATGTTTCATTTATGGCATTACATGTTTGTTTCCTTTAGAAATCAACTTATGTAGAACTCTGTCCTGTCCTGGGTCAGGATGTGCTGGTATATGTGCATGTGTAGGCTGCAGTTTTGCAGCAGTGCTGCTGCTTCGTTACTATAATTGTCTGTTCCCCACTCGATTTCAAGGAGACTGGAGGTCACAATGATCATAAATGTACTCTAATAAATTCCAGTTTCTTATTTTAACCAATGTAAATGGGTAATGAGGTATCCCTAGCAGAACGTATGATCTAGTGATTTTGAGGGGGAATATGCATTTTATTTTCTCCTTTGTTATTTTACCTACATTTTGAAATACAACCCAGAAGTTTTGTCAAGGAAAATTGTGCCTTATTTTGCCTCTTCTGCGCTCCCCATATTTTTATCTCTCTTCAGTATTCAATGACTGACAAATTCACTAATTCTTATAATGTTTTAGGAAATGTAGCTTTTGCTAGTCAAAGGAATGAGGTGCTTTCCTTTCATCCACTTGACCCTGTTTGAAAAAAAACCCCTAAATCTGTATTAAAAAAGGCCCATAAACAGTAAAGAGGACTAAAAATGTGGTTTTCTAAAGAACTCTGAAAGGTCCGACATCCAGCAGGGAATAAAAGAAGCATTCATTATACTTCTCTGCCTTCCTTTGGGCTACTTCTGCCCTGCCAGATTTGCAGGACCTCTGCAGAAATTGTATGTACTTTTCATTTGTCTTCAATGTTCCTGGCAGCAGTTTTGTCAGGACTTTGACTGATTTGTATGCATTTCTAATAAGAAGCTTTGACTTCTAGCTATATAGGGAAGCCATAATATTCATGTACAGAATATGTTTTTCATTAGCACAAAGTGAATATATTCTTGAAGGGAATGTATACTAATATCTCCAGGCACTGCAACTGACAGAGGGTGCTTTAAATTCTCTCTCATGGAAAGGTATATTGTACATGAAAAGTACAATTGTAAGCAATCAAATATTTTAAGACTGTTAAAAAAGAGTGTATCCACAAAAAAAATCCTTTCTTTATTATTTGTTTACTGTATACTGATATCATGAAAAGAGTATAATCTTGAGAAAATATTAAAATAAGTATGTGAACATTTGGATGGATTTGAAAATTAAGAAAAATTTTCTTTGGGGGTATTTTCACCAAAGAATTTTTTTTCTGAGCAACCATTTTGAATTATAAGCAGTGTTCCAGCTCTTCAAATAAAAACCATTAATCCTTTTGAAGGAGACAGATTTTTTTTCAGGCTTTCAAAGAAATACTTGAATTAAAATCCTATCTGGAACAAACCAATAATTAATAATTATATATTCTTTTAAAGGTAAAGTAACTAAATATTACATGACGCAGATAGAGTAATAAAGTTTTTTGTCAAGGACAATGTGATGCCTATGGACTTAAAATTGATAAAATTAAAGTAAAAATAAGTTTGACACAAAACAATTTGACACAAAAGATAGAAAAATGTTCAGTAAATTAAAAAACCCTTGATATTTATTCTATTTTTTTTTTCTACACTGCCTTCTGTTAAGGTATCTATTTCAGGTCTCAGTAATATTATATAAACGAATCAAGGACTTTTAACACCAGTTGCTGAGAGACATATATAATGTTACTTCCACTTTGTTCACATTTCTTGGAACTCGTCAGGCTTTTTAGCTTACAACAATGGTCTAGATCAAAAAGTAACTAGGCGCAATTGCAATACATTCTCTTCAAGTTGTGTACACATCGATACAAATTCAACGAAAGAAAAATTTTGACAGAGACTCTTTGAATGCCTCTTTTTCATTTCTTTATTTACAAAACAGCTATTGGCGATAGCAGATGTGTTTACAAAGGGCAACACAAGACCAAGAAAAAATGTAAAATGGGGGGGTTTAAGTACTACTTACATGTTATCTTTCTGATATTTTTTCTTGGGGTTTTTTTGCAAAGAAATAATGGAAGATTCAAATTCTCTGTCTCCATCTCCTGGCAGACAAGAACTGAAAAAAAATGTGGACTAGAATCCATGAACCTGAGGGATAAAAATTATGAGGAATTAAATTTCTGTTTCTTGACTTATTTGCAGATTTCCCCTATTTCTATAATCATTTCAAGCTACTATAATGTAGAGAAACAAAAAGCAATGACAATCTTACGCAGACAGACTCAAATCACATTGAAAATAACACATAGGAACTCTTCAACACCAATTTTCCATCAAAATCAAAAAGGGTTACACCTTTTAATGTACATGTCAGCAATAAATGAGGATTTGAGAATTTGATAATTAAAAGAAAACATGATTTGATTTCCATTTGTTGATATGCCTAAAAATAATCATGCCTTTGTTCCAACTAGCTTACTTGAAATAATGTTCTTTCTCATGATGCTTACTGTAAGATAAATTGCATTTACTTTGTGTGATTACCACGTGATTTTGAGGATTTTTAATATACCCACCTCCCAGTATTACAGATATTATTACATATCATGCTCTAAAGTACTGTTTATATTTTTTTTTAATAAACAGTAAAATAAAGTTTAGAGGTAATTACAGGTATGTGTGTCTTTTTTTCACTAAAACATAATTTTATACTGGCTAGTTTTTATTATACTGATATAACTAACTCTCATATTAGTTAAGATAACAAGCAATGTTCCCCATGGTTTAATGTATTGCCAATAGGCAAATTATGAATTTTCAAACTTTATGCACATTGTATGTTTCCAATTTTTTCCCAAGTACTCTCTACTAATTTTCATTATTAGTTCTATTTCAGAACACAGTACAAGAAAGGTGAAAGGAATAAGGAATATATAATTTGCCACATTAAAGACCAAAATGTGTATCATTATTATTATTATGCAGATTAACATTCATATTTGTATATGAGGTTAGCAAAACAGGGGAATGGGAAAAAGATTTTGTTGTAGATTTTTTTCACTTATAAAATATTCTTTTTGAAGAACAAAGAAAATGCAAATGAAGTCTGTAACTGACCTTTACCAATAAAATTGTGGAGTTTGTTGTCTTGGAGAGTATTTGATAAAACAGAAAAAAACATGAAAATGTCACCTTATGACTTAATTCTCTAGGATGCATTTAACTCATCTCATTTTATATTCCTCCAGAGGGTAAAAAAGACTATCAACAAGGTTAGAACTAGTATTTTACTCATATAGAAAGGAAGAATTACACTAGCATAGGTTTTACTACTGCCTATCTCAGTTCCAGCTTACACACAGAGTGATAAGTAAGATTTATAGAGACAGAGTCCCCAGTTTAATGAGTGCTTTGAGATACAAGGTACTAGAGGAAAGGTTGTTTAGAAACATGCACTACTGATACTGATTTAAGAAATAGAGATATACTTTAAAAATTATATATAGGAGTAAGAAAACATGGAAGTTTTCCACAGACAGAAATTCTGAGTTTAAGTTTTTTGTAATATTTAGTCAGTACTGCAGTAATGAAGTCAAAATCTTACTGTATTATCAAATAGAAAATAAGTTTCCAAAGTCACATTTCTATTTAACATAGATAAACACATTCACAGAAACATACTATACAAGACTGTCACTGTCAGACCACTAATTACAAAACATTAGGGGTCAATTTTCCACATTAACATTAATGAAAACTCTACACAGTCACTGAGCAAAGTGTTATTGTGTGATTATAAGACACTGAGGAAGACTCTAAATCATCTCAGTGAAAGCCTGTTCGCTCCTACAGTAGGTGCATCATTACTCTCTAACACCTGAACACCTTCAGTGGGATTCTAAAACTCATTTCCAGTATATGAAATGCAAGGAATTATTATTAACTCATTGAGAAAATTAGAATATTTTCTTACTAACTACCTTAGAAACTTATTTAAAAATTTCCCCTTTATTAATTTAATCACACTGAATATGTGAAGTGTTTGCAGATATAAATGAGTGTATGCTTATTTTAGCCCACTGTTTTTACAGATTCATGAATTTTTGTTATATTATTCAGTGCTCTGCTGGCATTGCCTTTAACTTCCTACGTGCCTCCACTAAAAAATAAAATATATCAATCAACAGTGCAATGTTTGTGAAAGTGATGTAAAGAAAAAATCAGAGTAGCTGGAGCTCAACTATGTTATTTCTCGCTCAAGAGATCAATGAGACTAGAGTGAGTGTGAAGCACAGCTATTCCATGTAGTTTTCTATGAATATATATATGAACATAAATCTCTCCTATGAGTTATGAAAAAGAAAATAAATTTGGATACTTATTTAAAATATAAATTGATTGTTTAGTATGTGACTTTCAAAGTTTTCACCTTAAAACTTGAAAATAGTTGTTACTGAGCTCTTCTGCCTCAGCAAGGAACATGCTTTGCTTGAAGAGCTGCACTAGGAAATGTAAAATTATTTTTTCTTGTTTTCATCCCTGATTCAGAGAACGCCAGACAAAAGAAAAACAATAAAGATCCTCTTTGGCTATGTCAAGGTTTGATGCTGGCGCAGTGCCAGTGCCCCCATGAAAACACACTCTCCCTGGTATCTGCTGTGAGATGTGACCAGGAATAAGCAAAGCAGGCTCCCACTTAGAAATAGAGAAAACTTCATTAACTAAACTACAAGTAAAAAAAAAACACACAAGGAAAATGAAAACCTTACAAATACATTTCCTCCTCCCCCCACCAAATTTCCAATACATCTATCCCCCAAATCACCGACTCTCGGTCTGGCACCACCCCTCAGACAATCCATCCTCAGTTCATCAAGAGGAGAGGAGTCCTTCTTGCGCCATGGTGATCTCTTCCCTTCATGTCCAGTGCTCTCACCACTGAACATAGACCAGGGCTGCTTCTAGGGTCGTCTTTTAAGGATGCCTTGTCCCATTCCAAAAAGGGCACAGTCTCTCCTTCGGGACACCTGTCCCCCCCAAATTTTTTCACCCCCTGGGGCCGAGGGGTACCCACACTGAAATCTCCTGGTTCTGAGGCATTTCCTCCCCCTGGAATGCAGTCTCTGTATCACAAGGAAACATGGTTCTGTCCATGGCTATACAAAAAGAGTCCAGCAAAAAAAAGCCACTCTCTCTGTCTCCCGACATGTGGCGGGGGGGGGACTGCCCGATAGCTGCCGGTGTCTCTCTCTTCCACCCTTACCTCACAGCCACATGGCTCTCCCCTCCCCTCACCCAGATGGCAGCTGGGACAGGGGGGAGAGATCCAAACCCTTTCCCACCGGAAACCCAAAGAGATCTTCCCAGGGGAGAGCCCTGCTTTTTAACCCCTGTGTTCTCAGAGGCGTATCCAATGCCCCAGGGGCTAAACCAGGTGCCAATGTTAAAATCTGAGCACCCATTGGTGTGTGACTACAGCATCCCAGAAATCCTACTTCCTGTCAAACCACGTCAGGCTAATAGAAATTAATGTATATCAATGTACTTAATATAGCTAGTATCTTTTATACACATATTTTTCTGCTGTGTCAGCTTCTGCTATATTTTTATAATTTAATGGGAGATTTTTTGGTTTTATATTTTATTTTTATATTTCACCTACCGGCAGAAATGCATATCACATAGTAAGCAAATTGGGCAGTCCCCTCTCCAGCTTCATAACTCCAGGAGACTTAGCCTGGTTTTACACAATTTATCAGAAACAGACTTTTTTCACCCTGTGTTTCATTTATACCTAGTTACAGCTGCATTCAGATGGTATAAATGGATTTTAGATTTGTGCATCAAAGCATCAATTTATAATGAGTTTGTCACTGAACATGCAACGTGACATACGTCACCTGTCACATGCAAGGATGAATTTAACGCAGGGACACAACACAATTCCATCTGACAGGCAAGAAATTTCACTTTGCTACTCCTTCCATACTAAATTTTGTACTGTAACTGAGTCTTAATATGCTGGGGTAAGTGTCTCCACCCCAGAAAGATACATTCCCTTTTTCACCTGAAAGATCATGGAACTGATGCTTCTAGAAGCTGTACTAAGACCCATGGAGGACAAGGAGACGATTTGAGAGAACCAATACAGCTTCACCAAGGGCAATTCCTGCCTGACCAACCCAGTGGCCTTCTGTGATGGAGTGACTGCCTCAGTGGACTGGCTCAGAATAGTGCAACAGATCTCATTTACCTGGACTTTGTAAAGCCTTTGACAGTCTCCCCCACAACCTCCTTCTCTCTGCATTGGAAAGAGATGGATTCATTGGGTGGACTGTTTAGTGGGTTAGGAATTGGTTGGATAGTCACATCCAGAGTGTAGTGGTCAACGTTTCAGAGTCCCAACAGAAGTCAGTGACAAGTGGTGTCCCTCAGGAGTCCATATCTTCATTAATGACACAGAAAAAGGGATCAAGTCCACCCTCAGCAATTTTGCAAACAGCACGAAGCTGAGTGTTGTGGTGACACACCTGAAGGACAGGATGCCTTCCAGAGAGACCCAGACAAGCTTGAGAAGTGGCCCAGGGGAATTTCATGGTGTTTATCATGACCAAATTCAAGGCGCTGCACCTGGGTCAGGGCAACCCCCAGTATCAATCCAGGCTGGGGATGAACAGATACAGAGCAGTCCTGCTGAGAAGGACTTGGGAGTGCTGGTGGGTGAGAGGCTGGATATGAGCTGGCATCATGTGGGCCAGAAAGCCAATTGTCTCCTGGGCTGCATCAAAAGCATTCTGGCCAGCAGGGCAAGGGAGAGAATTCTGCCCCACTATTCCACTCTGGTGAGAACCCACCTGCAGGGCTGCATTTAACTCTGGGGCCCGCAGAAGAGAAAGGACATTGACATCTTGGAGCTAGTCCAGAGTTGGCCAACAAGATGGTCAGGGGGATGGAACACCTCTCCTTTGAGAGGAGGCTGAAAGAATTGGGATTGTTCAGCCTGGAGAAGAGGTGGTCTTTGGGTGACCTCATTGAAGCCTTCCAGTACCTGAAGGGAGCCTACAAGAGAAGCAGAGACTTTATTAGGGCATGTAGTGACAGGAGTAAGGAGAATGACTTTAAATTGAAAAAAAAGTATGTTTAGATTAAAGATGAGGAAGAAGTTCTTTACTGTGAGGATGATGAGGCACTGGAACAGTTGCTGAGCAAAGTTGTGGATGCCCCATCCCCGGCCACGTTTAAGGCCAGGCTGAAGTGGTCTTTGACCAACCTTGTCTATCAGAAAGTGTCTCTGCCCATGGCAGTGGGGCTAGAACTAGATGATCTTTAAGGTCCTTTTCAATCCAAACCTTTCTATGATTATGTGATGATTCTGTGATCATCACCATTAACAAGTCCATTTTTAAATTTGTGTTTTATATGACCTGGTTCCTTCATCAATTTGATGACTGATGACCAGAGGATGGAATCAGTATTTATGTATTTTCAAGGGGATTTAAATTCCTACAGACCTAGGTAGGAACTGAGTAATGACTTCAGTAACATTAATGTTTCCCAAATTATGGGCATATATCTTTAAAGAGAAAAACAGCA
The DNA here is from genome assembly GCA_013401095.1 of Passerina amoena. Taxonomy (NCBI): domain Eukaryota; kingdom Metazoa; phylum Chordata; class Aves; order Passeriformes; family Cardinalidae; genus Passerina; species Passerina amoena. The sequence continues at coordinate 389,199 of WBNP01000617.1, read as the reverse complement.
TCCTTGAGTATTTCAGGATCTGAACCTTAGTTATACCTAGGAAAGGCAGACACCACTAATGGGTCCATGAGCACCTTACATAGTATCTAGATAAAAGTAACATATTACACAGGATAACATGCTGTTATTTTTCTTCAATACGCATAAATATCTGTTCTGTAATTCCAAAGCTAATGATTTGAAAATAGTTTCTACATAAAAAGAAAATAATTTGAGTTATTATATTTACAGATGTAATAAATACTTATGGTGTCATTTTATGATAATTATATTCATATGCCTTTTTGCCAAGGCATTGAATTTACAGGAATTCTTACTGGTTTTGTTTAAAAGGTGGCACTGCAATCGTTACCTCTCTGCTTTCATGATAGTCTCTGGCACCCCTGATTACAACTTTCAAAAGATGTGCGACAGACTTTCTAGCTAGAGATTGTATCCAGGGTCTGCAAAGCTGTCAGAACTGCACAAAACATACAGTACAAGGGCACTTATCTCAATAACAGAAAGCAAGAGAAAATGTTGGTCACATTACTGCATGAAAACTGACTGTGATAGATTTTCCTTCATTTTCTTCTGATGGTAATAGGGATATGAAGGTTGTACAGCCAGGTGACTGCTTACTCATTGTATAATGCAGTTAATGAGCTGCCTTTCTGACACTAGTATAATCTATCTGGTTCATGATGTACTATAGCACATGCTTTATTTCACTGAATGATTTATGGGATCTCTATTATGTTGTAATGCATTTTCTAGGGATGATAGATGAGATGGATTATTTTGTGTTTCGTAGCATATTGTAGTTTTTTACATCAAAAATGTGGTTTGCTTATAAGACACCATATCTCATTAAGTAATGAGAAAAATTTTAATGTCAGTTGTGCCTTCATTAATTAAACATTTCCTTTTCCTTGTTATTCTCTTCTAAATATCTCCAAGATTTTTCTAGTATTTGCAGTCTTTCTTGTTACTTAATTTCCATACATAATTCTATAGTATAGTATTTAAATATCACCTCATAAGGATAAAATGCTAGTTTTTGAAAATAAAAAAATTAATGCATTCTGGGCTTATTTTATTCAGTCATTCATTCATTCATCAGCAATTCCAAGTCTAGATCAATTTCCCATGGAAAAAAGGCTTGTCCTTAAATTTTACATTGATGTGTCAGTGTTTGGCAAGGAGATAGGTGTCAAAATTACTAAATTTCTTCAACTTTTGTGAGTATTCTTAACTGGTGCTTGTTGAAAGACACCGTAAGTAATCTTATTATGGTAACTAAGTCTCTCTTTTTCCCTGTTGACAATATGACTTGTTAATTAGCATTATCTCATATAGACAAATTGCATATTTTTTTTTGAGGAAATGAAGAGTAAGAGAGAGACAGAAAAAGAATTGGGGAATTGAAGGGAGAAGAAGTAAAAGCAAGGGAGGGCAAAGGTCAATATGCAAGGAAAAGAAAGTGTTTAGGTTGCAGGGGCTTTTAGGAACATGCAACAAGACCTCAATTTATCTCACTGAGAGGATGTGATAGAAAGCTGGGGCAGATAGGTCTTGAGATACAACTGGTTTGCTCAAATGCTGTGTATATACCTAGAACCACAGAATCACAGAAACGTGAAATTAGAATGACTGGAATTGGAAGGCACCTTAAAGATCATCTGGTTCCAAACCCCTGACAGTGTCAGGGACACCCCCCAATAGATCAGATGGCTCAAAGCCCCATCCAGCCTGGCCTTGAACTCTTCTAAAGATGGAATATCCACAGCTTTTCTGGACAATCCATTTCAATGCCTCATCATGTCCTCATCAGTAAAGAATTTCTTTGTAACATGTAATCTAATGTATTCTCATCTCTAAAGCTGTGGGTTTAAACACAAACTTACTAAGTGGAATGCAGCAACCATAAAGAGAGATCTTAAAACAAGCCAGCTGTCAATGTTCTGCTGACTGTGGTTCTCCTTTTCAGTCCTGCACTCCACTCTGCATGGTCTGAGTCCGGTCATTGGTGCAAACTCTTGGAGAAATCCCACAATGGGCCTTCATGCTACCAACACCGTGCTTGTTTTTTGGTTTTTCTTTCTGTCTAGCATGAGATATTTTTCTGAATTACTCATACTCCTCTGGTTTTGAGGGAGACTTAGCCTTTGACTTCCTATTGACAGTTCCACTTAACATAATGGAAAAAATTCATTTTGGCCAGTTATATTGTTTTGATGAACCACTACACGTTGTTCTTGCAGTTTGAACTACAGTGTTGTTGAAATGTGGTCTTTTTTAGCTCTGTTCCTTCTGATTTTCCATTCTTTTCCAAAGCATGTTACTGTTCACAGCAAGCTGATAAGTAATATTTCAAATAATTTCCATACTACACAGTCAAAAGGAGGGTCCTTTGAGGTACACTATCCATTTAAACTTACAGAAACCAAATATTTTCCCATAGTGTAAGTATAAAGTAGATTAAGTGGAGAGTATTAAAATGTTTGGTCAGTTGTTTAAATTATGTATGAAAAACGAGTTGAATATTTTTACATCCAGAATGAGACCAACAAAGCTAATAGAGCAAAAAATGTCTCTGAGCATGGCAAGGTGATGCAGAACCAGAGGATTTGCCAACTCAAACCATTCAATGATTCAATGATTCTGTGATTCTAAGTCAATCATAAGACAATATCTAAGCCATCATTTATCACAAAAATGGACTGATGGCTAAACAAACATAATCAGCATTCATTTTGAGCACACAAAAGTACAACTGGGCAGTGTTTGGTTAACAGTTGGACTCAATGGTTGCAGAGAACTTCTGCAACCTGAAGAATTTTGTGATTCCTTTAGTCTACAGATATATTTGGTAAATAGAATGGATGAAAATTGGGTATCTGTATCCCAAGTTCTCTCATGTTTCTGTCCATGATTTAACAAAACAAAAAAAATCACTTCTAGAAATTCCTACTGAGAGACTTTGGAAATGACAAAATATCTTGGTTTATGTTTTTAATCTTGTTCGGCTGCTTAGACTCCATTTGTTTTTAAATTAGAAATTTCCAGAACTGTTACAATATAGCGAAAAGGCACAGTATCCTCAAATGTTATGGCTTCACCTGTGGGAACTATACAAATTAAAAAACAAATTACAATAAATCTTTAATCCACTAATTTGTAGTGATATGCACTTCTAAAGTAAATGTAGTCTAAGTTTATACAATATTATAAACACTTCCAAGTTTTAACTATTGTGTCTCTTTGATAAGACAAAAATTTTCAATAAGATAATAGAATATTTTTATTTTCATGATAGATTCAATTTATTTTATCTCAGAGAAGCAGGAAAAAAACCAATAGAGTAAACTTACCATAAATATATGTAAATTACATATCTGTCATTAGCAAATAAAGACCCAAAATTTGCTCACATTTTTTTCCCATGCAAATTAAAAATTATGATAATAACCACAGTTCACCCAACATACCAAGTATGTCAAGAAATGAGATTCCATTTAATTATGACAGATGTTATTGTATATTTACAGACTGTGAAATCTTTTGAATCCTAGTCCCAAAATAAAAATACACAAATTTATTAATCACCCATTTAGACAGCTAGTAAATCCAATCTTCCCCTTAGTTTCCTCAGTACAACAGGCAGAAAATAAGTTTAATAGTATTTCCAGAGGTTAACATACTCAGCCCTTCGTGAACGAAGTTATAAAGCAAATGAGTTCCAGAATAAAGAACACTGACAGAGAATTGCTCTTTCACTTTACTTCTCTTAGAAAAACCTTTCATTTGGGGAGAAGCAAGTGGGGACGATTTTGCTGCAAAGAAAGAGGAGTCCAAGTTAGACTTCAGAAGCAACTTACTATCAGATTTGGCATAAGAAACTTTATTTTTAGATCTAAAACTTCTGGGAGCAAGTACTAACTTCTGTTACACATTTTCAAAATAAAAAGTGAAGAGGTCTTATGCTTTAATGGAGACAACTGTGGGCTCAAACTCCCAGGTGAAGTAAAGTCTTCCATTCTCCCACAAAAAGCTCGACGTCTCTTCGGCAGTATCTATTCACTTTCTATTGGTATATCTATGTGATTCTTCTCCTCTCATACTGGCTTTTTTTTGTATTCAACTCTGAGGAAAGCCACTTTTTCTTTTCTTAACTATATGATTTGTTCAGAGAAGTTTGATAGTTGCAACTGATTTGTTGTGGTGGTTGCTTTTATGTTGTTTTGGTGGCTTTTTTTAAAGTAAATATTTTCTTTTAATTTATTTTCCTTAACACATCTTTTTCTAGGAAAAGTGAGGTGAGATAAAAAAGAAAAAAACTACACTTTTGAAACGGTTTTCTCTATTTTTTTCCTCTGGAATGATTTTTCTGAAGGACTTCTTAAAATGAACTATTTTGAAATGTTTTTAAAATGCAATTCCTTTATGAGACAGCTGTAATTGGCACACTGAAATGTCAACATTTTTTAATAGAAAAAAAAAGTGTTGTGGGGTTTTTTTCTATTCAGTAAGAAATATGAGAATTTTTGATATCTATTTGATTGAATTTTCTAATCAAAATTTTATTGGTCTAGCAATTGATAGGCTATTTCTCAATATGATGATGAATGGTTTATTACCTATCTTAAATGAGTTTCTCTGATATTACCACTAAGGAAAAGCCCCTTGTAATTGTATTAAAATCCAAATGATTGGATTTTCAAATAGCAATTGAGAAGTATGAAGTTAATGGTAAAGGGCAATATGTTAGCCTCATATTGGGTTAAAATAAAATTATAATGAAACTAATATTTTAGTCATTAAAAGAGAGAAATAGGAATTAACCGTTTCATTATATGCCATCCACTTCTAGAAGTCTCATGCCTAAATAATATGTTACAATTCTATTGCAGAAGATGCTTTTTGGGTTCAGACTTGTGGATATAGTTCTAGGGAGAATTTCTTTGCCTTTAAAAAGATGATTAATATGACTCAGATTCAAAATGGGCTTTCAGCTTTTCAATAGGACTTTATTTATAAAATTCCAGTGCCTGTACACTATGTAGTAGACATTTCATATATGAGTTTTCTGTGCTTTGTAGAAATAACATTTATTTCTTAGTGGAATCTATAGATTCTTCTTGACAACTAGAAAGCAGAATAGTTAGCTAAAAGCAAATGTTCTCATCTTAGGATGTGACTTTGGCATTATTGGAAGATTTAATTCTCTTCTTCCATGCTAGATGTAGATGATTTATTATATTTGTAGTATATACAGCATTAACACTTAGCCAGAGACAAATCCATTAGTTACCTTGTCTTCTGCACCTTCAGTGGGTTGAGTATTCTTCCTTGAACATTTCCTGAAAAGTACATGGCAGACCTAATTCATAGAATTAAAGTTTTAAAGTCCACTGAACATTCACTGGCATGCACTGGTCTATTGAAATATCATTAAGGAAAAGGACAGTAAAAGGCACCTTCTACAGAACATTTTATGTGCAGTGTCTTCCAAGGTAACAAATAAAGGAACGCTGCAACTACTGCAGTAAAGACTGAATTGTTCATGCATGTGCACAGATCAGGAGCAATAGGAAAGCCTGATAGAAAAGAAATAGGAAAGAGAAACTTATAAACTGAATTGCTTAAAACTCTGAAGATTGGATTAGAACCCAAAGGTGGTCTTTTTCCTTATATTTTTGTATTAATTTTTTCTTATATTTTTATATTCATTTTTCCTCTTTTATTCTTCATCTTATTGTGAATTGTACATACAGGCATTCACTTCTTGCCTGGATTTCAGCCAATGCCATTATTCTGCATTGGTATTCACTTGTATTCTTCTGTAACTGTCTTCACACTTCTTTTTTCCAAAAGAAGGAGAGTTACACTAGCCAGATCAATCAAGACATCGAATACATTGAACTTTGAACTCAGACAGTATTCTGTGGAAAAAATCTCATTGTCTCCCAGATCTTTAAAACTTTGAGGTTCGGATTCTCAATCACATTAGCAGTCACTTTTAGATTAGTGAAACATTTTGTATCATTAAGGCTTTGTGGAGTACTAGAGTTTAGAGGTGTACTTAGAGAGATCAATTTTTCATACTCACACTTTTTTGGTTTTATATCCATTACTTAGGAAATGATACTGAGAATGACATTTCTTACTTTTTAAATGACAGAAAAGAAAGGCACCAGTAAACAAGAGTAAGATGCATTTTTGAGGAGCTGGAGGAAATGAGAAATGTTCTTTCAAAGCACAAAACTGTGGAATAATGAATCACAAGACTGCAAAACAAATCGACGTGTGGGTGAATGCTAAATGGAAAGATACTGCAGCATCTGACCTTGAGAAAATTTGTGTGCAGTGGTAGAGAAATCCCTAACATCTTCATTTCAACTTGCCACTGCACCAAGTAAAACCTGAGAGACTCTAAATTGCATTGATCAGGAAATACAAAATAGATCACAAAAAGTAGAGGCAGTGATGCACGAAGCTCTGACTATACCCCAGAAAAGATTTTCGGCGCTAGTCATCAGTATTACTTTTTATTTTAATCAGAGTTGTCTATTTTTTAATTTTGATATTAGAAGACTATAATGAAAAAGAGATAAACTGATGGAAATACAAGTAAGTTTTAGCTATGAGTATAAATTGAAAATACAGTGTCCTAAAAAAAAAGACTAAGCTAAGTTAATATTTGGAATAACTGAAGGAATGTACTATTTCTTTTGGTCAGACAGTAACTTTGTAGGTGATTCAAATGAAATTTTCAGCAAAAAGGAAAAAATGAAATGTTTAAAGATGAGAGCATATGAAGCATGATGAAGGTACATTACTGGCAAAAATAAATAGAATTCTTCAGTAGCATGCCTACTCCAATTAATTTCTGTAAGTTAACTATTTTTTTAATAATGAAAATCTATTCTAAATATACCATCAAAAACCAACTCTTCTGAAAGTGCTTATCTGCCAAAATCAATGACGGCTAAGTCTGTTATTCCTATGTTATATATGTCTGAACTGAGAAACTGGCTTTACAGTTTGAGTTTAATACCTAAATTCATAATGATGGAAATTCTGAAGGAGAGATTACTCACATGTAGTATAAGACACAATGAAGAGACTTTCTCTGAAGTCCTGCTGTATTGAGTTTGCATGACAAAGTTAGGATACAGGGAGGGCTACAGGGGTGGCTTCTGTGAGAAGCTGCCAGAAACTTCTCTGTGTCTGGTGGAGCCAGTGCCAGCCAGCTCCAAGCTGAATGGGCTGCTGGCCGAGGCTGAGTCCATCAGTTACATGTCTGCTGGTATATGTATCTAAATATTCATTTGTTGCCAGAAATTCAGAGTGCATTTCCTTCTGGTTGAGGTATTTGGCCTACTCCCTTCAGCAAAACCCTATGTGGAAGTTAATTATTTAAAATCTGTTTTCTCATTTGTGAATAAAATTATACATTGTGGACACTGCGTACATGTATAATTGTGAAGAGTTTGGTCTTGTAATTGGCATGAAAATAACCATTTAAAATGTTTCTGTCTCTTCTATTTTAATATATCAATAGCACATGCAAGGCATGATAGGGATGGGTCTGCTTCTACCAGCAAAACATCATATTCCTAGCTCTAAAGGCTTATCAACATAAAAGGGAAAGGTAACTAAAAGGAACCATTTAATGACTAAACCAGTGATCTGTTAGTACTTCTGATCAACCACACAGAAGAACTAAAACTTCAGGCTTTCAGGGGACAGCTTTTGCATAGTTGCTCTTTTCATAGTCCATATGAAATGATAATTTAAAAAAAGTCATTGTTAAATGATCAAGTCCTATTCTTTTCAACAAAATTCTTTATTATATTCTTTATTATATTCAAGTACCACAAATTAGGAAAGAAAAACCAAACTGACCAAAAAACACCCCAAAGCATAAAGAAAAAAGTCAACCCTTCTCCCACCCCTCAAAAGAAAGCCAAATTAAAATCAAAGATGGAACCCCTAAAAGTTTTAGAGGAAAGCAGTTTTTAGGAATGGATAGCAGAAAAATTAGAAATTAGCTGTCTCTTGTCTCTGAATAAATAATCCAAACCCCAAAAAATTTCAGAAAGTGTTTTTCCTAAATTATCAAATATGAGTATCCTGCTTATTTTTCTCTGCTGCAAAACACAACTGAGCATGTCACTAAAAAAGTGAAAAAAGAAACTTTTTTTCAGAGCATAGTGGATATCTGCACAGTATATTCACCTACACAGGCACACACACACACACAAAATGTTAACTGGGGCAATAATGTTTAAATCAAAATAATATGGATCTATCTTTAGAAGTCTTGCCTTTGTGATATCAAGATATATATTTTACTCTTTTGGCAGTTATTCCATGACATTCCCTTTGGGTATATGGAAAAATATTTTCTGCTTCATAAACATTAACTTCTTTATTGCCCAAGAAAAAAGTTAATCCATATCGTTGAAATGAACATTTTTTACAGTCTAGTAATAATGCACATTGTTTGCATCCAGGACCTAAAGAATTCTAATTCTGGATGCAAACAGCAGCACAAAAAATACCAGAAGAAAACTGAAGCCTTTGCGGGAACATTTTCTATTTTGTTTCAAGGGATAGAGAAAGAAAATGGCGTAGTGAGAAAATTTAGAAGTATTCAAATTAATAACCAGAAATTAAAAACTATAATAAAAGTGGAATGCTTTGTAATCTTTTAGGTTTTGCTGACCCCTCACCTTGGGTCAGAAAAGTGTTTGTTCACCCACGCAGCCCCATGTTGCAATCCTGCTTTGCTGTGCTGCGTGCATTCTTTTTCAGATTTCAGAGACCTGGCTCCTGATCCACATCACAGTACACTGACTTCAGGTCTGACTTACTGCAACACCCTGACTTCTTACTGTCATGCAGCTTCAGCTACAGACAGCAGAGCTTGTTCTGGTTCTCATCAGTGTAATAGCTGATCCACCTCATAGCTTTGCTAACACTGTGTGATGCCTTTGCTTGCAGAGCTCCGTGTAATACATTGCCTGCCATGGGTTTGTGTGCCAGTGGTGGTGTGCTGTGTTTTGTCAAGTTATACAAGGTCTCAAATATCTGCAAGGTATTAAAGTACTTAATACAGATTATAAGTGCTTCTTTACAACATAAACTGAAGGATGGTCATAGCAATATCCAAAGGAAGAAGTTAAAAGAGTTATGAACATTTGGGTATATAAACACAAAAAAAAAAAATGTGGGAAATACACATAACAAGAGGCTGTATAATAGTAACAAATACAGCCTACATGGAACCACCATTCTCTGTCACTGAGGTCAAAAACACATGGAAAGATCCATGTGCATGCTACATGTTCTCATGTCATCTGGATCAAAGCTGTATCCAAAATGCCTATTAAGAGTAGTCTTTGAGGTGTGTTACCTTGACTGAGCCTTGTAATTTTTTTTGTGAGTGCTATCTGGTCAACACCTAAACCAGGTCATCCAAAGAATATAAGAGAGGTGATTGGTTCCAGTGTTTTTGGAAATTCCAAGGAATTTTTGTTTTATTGTAATAAACTGTCTCTGTGATAATCTGTGTACAGCTATACACAACATGGTGAACTAAAATTATTATTTAAGGTCAAGATGTTCTGACTCTTTTATTAGCTATGTTTCCTTCATATGAAAGAAAAACCCAACCAATAGTATAGTTAAAGGAAAACGAGTTTGTTTACCAGCATCAGAGAGAAATATTAATTTGAAAATATAAAACACAGTGCAGGGAAATTTTGCATGCTATTGCAGTATTTAGCATACAGTACTTTTCAGATACTGTAATTATTACCTTTTTGTCAGATATACCAGAAAAGAGTCCCCCATCATTTTTTTAGAAAATATTGAACAGGAAATAAGGATCTGTCATAATAGCCCAACTATGACTGAATTTATAATTTCACTAAGCTGTCCTACCTATGCAAGTCCTTATGCTGTGTCTTGCACTCACATCTATGTAATTTCTCTTGTATAATTTCTCTCGTATAATTTCTCTCATATAAAAAAGAACATTTTTAAATCACCATTTTTATAGAGATAACATCTCCTAGGACATCACACAAATAACTCTAGTCCATATGAAACACTGACCTGTAGTGTCATCTTTTCGTTTGCAATTTAACATCAATTTTAGACTGTATCCCACTACTGCAAAAGCTTTCCTTTGAAAATCCCTCTGACTCATGGTTATCCTGCTATCAAAATGCAACTACTGCTTCAGCTGGAGCAGACTGAGCTACTTTTGACCTAGAACTGATACTGTCACAACTATGGGGAAAGCTCCACAAAGCAGAGGAAATAAATCATTTTTCTCTTTGTCATTGCTCTGAGGCTGACTTTGAGTAGCTTAAAACAGACAGGAAAACAGCCTGCATAAAATTCAGTATTGCCCGAGCTTTTTTGAAAATTTTCTCAGTATTGCAGCCAGAGGTTCTTGACGAAAGTGGAAGCAGGCATCCAAAAGTCTTGTTCCTTTTTTTTCTTTCAGTAGTTCCTGGAAGTTATTAATATTATTCCCAACCAAGAAAAAAAAAATTATGATACTCTTTTGATTGTTTCATTGTATATATTCTAAAGTGAAATTAAATGCTGTAGTCTTGATTTTTTCTTTTTAAAGGGGCTCATCTGAATTTTTACATATCCTAGTATCTTGTCAACTCTTTTGTTTACTGAATTAGTCAAGAAGAATAAGATTCTTCTTTTGCAGTCTCAGGGTTTGTAGACATTTTACTCCTTTACATATCCTTTAAAATGGCTCAAAAATAAGGGCAAGCCTTGGTCTATATTTTCAGAATGTTACTGATTTTGCTTTTGTGTTTGTCTTGTAAGCAGATAGAGATAAAACTGTGTATCAAAAACTGGTTGAATCAATGAGTGAAGGAGCATCACTCCTTTTGAAATGGTATACTTTCAACATCTTTATAAATTTTTTGAGATAAAAATCTCAATTTCTGTTAAAATCTTAATAAATATCACCTAAGATTCATGTTTCAAGGTAAATGTTGCTATATCAAAGGCCTATTATTTTAGAAAAAGAGGACAGAATACTTCAGAATATTAAGTTCCAGATGAATCCTAAATCATTAGCAATGATATCACTTCACGTGATAAAAGTGCATCTTTAAAAAATGTTAGTAAAAAAAAATGGACAAAAAATAAGAAAAAAAGGACTCCAAATAAAAATTGACATAGAAAACAGATAAAAAAATACAAAAGCATGAGTTTCTTATTTAACTTACAAATGCAAATTTTACATTGTTAGGAATAACATTAATAAGATCAGAACAACTGCACAAGTGTGAATTACAGGTCTCTACAAAATGAGTTTCTACTTTAGCAAGTAGGTAAATTAATCAGTTCAGATATATGTAGAGCAAAAAAACATCTGAATGTGATAAGAAAGATGACTCCCAGCTACCAATTAAGGGAGAAATAGGGAGACAGAGTTGTAATGAAAATAAAACATTCAAAATGCATGAAGACATTAAATAACCTTTTGAAGCATGTGATGCATTCTAGCAAAATATATTTGCAGAACAGGAAGATTCAGATAAGAGCAATAAAAAGTCAACATTTGTGAATAACCTCCAAAGTTATTTCAAAGTTAGTCAGAACTTAAAACTTCAGTAGAAAACTTCAGAAATATTAGCTTTTATCCTGTAGCAGAAAATCATACTGATACTGGAGAATTTTTTCCTTCTCTTTTCCATTCTTTCTCTTTTTGCTTATCTTGCTTTTCTTGTTTCCCATCTACTTTCCCTTCTATTTTCTCTCCCTGATTTTAAAAGAAATTATCACCAAAACAATACATTCCTCAATGTGTAGAAATGAATACCATTATACTTGATCTAAAGGATCTTGGTTAATGTGAGATATTCATCAATTGAATGAAGTATTTAACTATGCATTTTAAGCTCCAGCTTTAATTCTGCTACTAATTAGTGTTAATTTAATGACCTCACCGCAAACATCCTCATTAATGCAGGATCAGCTACTCTTGAGCTTCTAATCTTGCTTATCACTTTTTACATAATGCTCATATGTGTAGAACAAGAGTTGTATTTAAGTAATGGGAACCCATTTACATACCAAGATATGGATACAGATTGAACTAGAAGACTTTAAGTGCAGTATAACTGCGAATACTTTTATCTTTTGTAAATTTCTTCCTAGTCCTAACTAACTTCATCTCACTCTTTCAAATAAATGCTGATGTTTTGTGGATTTCCATCCTTTTTAAAATTATTTCTCTTTTTACACACACCTAAGTATTTAAAGCAGACTCATGAGCTTTTTTTTTTTCTACTCACTCTCTGGGTAAGCCTTACAAGTCATATGTCTGAGTTTATCATCCCTTACTCTATTCACTCTATTCACGTCCATGTCACTATCTCCTACAATTAATAAAGTGTCCTGCAAACAGAACTGTAATCATATTGCTCATTGTTCTGGCCGACCATAGACACTGGTGGGTAGTTAGCGCAGCCTACACAGCTGTCAACATAATAACTGTGTCAAAAAGATAAGACTATCAAAGTGTAAGCTGGAAGAAATTTTATTATCCTGGCACTTTCAGCTAACGCTTCCTCTCACAGGACATCATTACAGACTTTTAGTGGTGATCTGGGCTTTTGGACAGGAATATTGGGGAAGGTCAGTCAGTCCAGACAACATTTGGGATTCACTTTTTTTTTCTAGTGAGCCCTCTGATTCTGTCTCCATCATCAGACGAGTAAATATGCATTTGTCAGAACACAACTAGAGTGGGGGAATCTACTTCTACATGTGAACTCTTTTCAGAATTAAAGAGGAAGAATGATAAGAGAATAAGTTTTCTTTGTGCTAAGTCTGATGCAGGTGCTCTTAGTCTTAGGTTTATTGGAAATGCCTGTGGGAACAAAACAGAGATGTACAATTATAATAGGAGGAAGCAAAGTTAACAATCTTTATTTTGGCACTGCCTGCCAAATTAAAAAAAACATCATTCAAGTAAGGTTTTTGAAAAGAACACAGAAGTATTTTTTTTTCAACTAACCTGACAGCCTTGTACAAAAAGAGAGCTCGATTCAAAATAAATGTAAAGGAAGAACAAATAAGGCTAGACAGTTACAGTACAACTCTCTGGAAAAGAACATTCAGAGTTTAGGGAGAGGTAGAAGCATGCTGGAAACACTGACAGTTCCTACTGAAAGCAAAGCCAACAAGGGCAAAGTCACAAAGAAGAAGCAGCAGCGTGAGGTAAGAAAAGGTCAGAAGTTCTGACATTTGCCCTTAAATGAGCATACCTGGAAGGAAGTTTCCTTTGATATTAAAACAGATTGATTAGAGTTTGTCAGAATGTATGCAACAAAGCACTGAAGATCCAATGATGTTTTATAAGAAGGACTTTTGAGGTCAGACATTACAATACTACTTCTTTTGCTATATACCTGACTGGAGAAATACAGAAACTGCTTTAAGCATAGACAGGCACTTTGGCTGACTTAAAAGAAAAAACAGAGAGAATACCTGGAAAGGACCCCTAGGATTTATGGTATTAATATTCTCAGGAAATATTTCCTTAATAAAGTAATAAAAAACTATTGCATGTTTGTCATATAAATACTTTGATAAAATTAGACATTGATACTTCTTTTTATATTCTGATTTTTTTTTCAAATAATGTCTCTCTAGACATTCCTGAAAGCAGTAAAAATCAGGCTATATTTAAGCTCAAAATATTTTTAGACAGAAATCACTGTATATCAATTTGAATTCTATTCCCATATTATTGAAAACTATGTCTTAATTTGAAAAAGATTAAAAAACCTGAGACACATACAGTTGCTGTAATTTTTGCTTTAGATGCTTATATGGGCACCCTGTCTATTCCCACATTACCGGCACAGCAGCCTTGTGGATAAAAGGTAAACAGAGGATTACATAGCTCTCAGGCACTCCTCTTTCAGAACAGCAGAGACACAGTCTTGATGATTCTGATTTTTTAAAAAATCAGCCTTCAATGGTATGCTCCATTTTTTTTTTTTTTTAGGATTATAGGTCCCTGACTCTTATAACACTTTTAAGTCCATTTGTTTCCTCGTACAGACTTGCCAACATTCATGGTGTTGAAATGCAGGCAAGTCATGAAGCCATAGACTTAGATTTAGTTTCTTAAGAAGCAGGTTTCCTTTTATTTCAGCAGAGCCAGTTAAGAGAAGCATGAGCTATGCTGTTGCTGAGCTCTTTCTTTTGGGATTCAGAAGATAACTACTTCAAGAGCCATCTGTGCTCCCCCCTGCATAGGAATGAAGCGCTGCCAGAGGGTAACAAAAGCTTTTCCCCAACACCTCTCACACAGGAAGACAGCATGAAATAAACATTGATGGAAAGAAAGTATATTTTTGCTGCATTAATTGAGGAAAGGATGTGGTAATAAATTTTTGCCTAGTAATTAAAATATAATGGTACAATAATTATATTATATAAAATATATCTGTGGCTGTTATAACTGAGGATGTTCATGTAATGACTTATAACTTCTGCACTGATAATATTGTCTGATCCTTTTTTGCTTGCTGCGTCAGAGGCTGGACTGGTATATATCTCTCTTGCATTTCAAAATGGAGAATAAATAAATGCCTTAAGAGCAGAGAGTGCTACTGATGGTGATATTTAAATAACACCAAAGATGAATAGAGGGAATCTGCAAATGTTACAACATTCTTTCTAGATGAAATCATGCTGGTTTAAAAGCAAAAGATAGTTTTTCCTTGTGTCAAAACTCAGAAGGTCAGCCTTTGTTTTTTGCTTCAAAAAAAACCTGGCTAGCTGTGGATAGCTACTTTTCAGTAGCTATCCACAGCTGTCCTTTGGTTTAATTAAACATGTTCTCCCTAGGCGTACAAAGTCAAATAAATGATCACTGTGATTATAATCTGAGCAATCTATATTTCAAAAGACTTATCTTAATCTTCATCTTAATCATGCATAAACTTGCATCTCTTTATCAGAGCACTAAATATTGACAACTGTTTGCACCCTCACAAACTGTACAGTATAATTTGTTACACTTGAATGCCACTTTGTAACCAAAATATATTTTAAAATTATCATCTGTATTTTTTAATGCTTATTGGCACATTGATTAACTGTACTACCTAAAAAACACGAGAATTTGTATAGATTACGCAGATTTTAATCTTCTTGTACTAGAGTCCAGGTTCAGATCTACAAAAAATTCAAATGTATGTACAACAATTACAAAAAAAATATCCACCATATAGTACACTCAAATAAAAAATAAATGGAGATGGGGTGTGAATAGTTGCATCGTGTGTCTGGACAACAGCTAAAGTTTGTCAGGTAATGACTGCATTTACAGGGAATGTTGTCTCCTAAATACCAAGACAAACCCAGATAACCTTTTCAATGAATATATTTATGAGATTAATAATGGTACCTTTCCATTTAAGTTTGCCACATGGAAATAACGAGGTTAGTAAGGGATAGGGGTATAATATCTGTATTTGCTGATTAGTAGTAACACTTTGGTTGAGATTCTTTTTATCTCTTTGCTTGAGTTCTTAAAAGACACTAACAAGAAAAAAATATCTCTCATTAAAAAATAAATCTATATACTAAAAATAAATTTTTGATAGCATAGAACAGACAAGAATATCTGTAGTTGGCAAACATCTGATTGAAGCATTGCTATAAGCAGTACCTTCAGGACCTTGGGAAAGAGTTCTAGTTTTTTTATTTGAGAGAAGAGGCTACATTGGAAGCGGCTGAATCTGACAATTCAATACCCATGAAGCTACCACAGCACCCTGTGTCAGCAACAGTCATGGCAATGGTAAGCTTGAGCGGAGTACCTGTGCATATATCTTCCTACATGTGGTCAGACATGCAGGTGAACCCTGAGAGCAAACAGATCACTCACACAGACATGAAAACTACTGATGGCCTCACTCCATTCCTGTCTGCTTGCTGAGGGTGAAATCCCATTCATCAAAAAGATGTACAGTGTGGTTCCCTGCAGAATGGGCTCAGGTTCTCAATCTCCCAGGTTGATGGCTCCTGGGTATACCAGCCACCAAGGGCACAGCCCTTTCTTCTTGCTGGTGCTCATACCAGCCAAAGACACGCTCAGGAACTGGCCTTACGCAGTCAGCGTACCCAGGAGCTGTCCCTTAGATCTACAGAGGCTCCCAAAAACACATGTGCAAGTGTGTCTGGTAGCTGGCCCTATGATTGCATGAACTTCCTCATGAGGGGAAGAGAAGAGGCAAGTACCAATATTTTCACTCTCATAACCAGTGACAGGATCTAAGAGAATGTCATGGAGCTGTGTCAGGGGAGGTTTGGGTTGGATATCAGGACAAGATTCTTCACCCAGAGGGTGGCTGGGCACTGGAACAGGCTCCCCAAGGAAGTGCTCACACCCTCAAGCCTGACAAAGTCCAAGATGCATCTGGACAGTGCTCTCAGACACATGGTGTGATTCTTGGGGTGAAATGTGCAGGGCCAGGAGCTGGACTCGATGATCATTTCAGCTCAGAATATTCTATGATTCTATGGTTTATTAATTTAAACTTTATGTAATGTATCTGTTAAAAAAAATGAATTCAAATAATTATTTTATATTTGAAGAGCTAAGAACTAATTATATTGCGAGCATCTGTGCAACCAATTATTATATCATGTGTATCATGATAGGTTATTAGTTTATCATTTTACTACATCAATTAAAATATTATTTGACACACAATTTGTCTTCTGATGCTATCCTGTCTTTATGCTGGAGCTGAATTTGATCCCATCTTTATAATCTATCTAAAGAACACAAGCTCCTATAAAGTCCACAAAAAGGTGCATTTACTTCTGAGAGATGATAGAAACACTGGTGAGAAAAGAATGATTCATGAGCCCTTGACTACTTTTGATCTAAGTAATGTTCTTGGCAGGGCAAACACTTGTCTGATTTGAAGAAGCAACAAATTACTTTGAAAATTAACCAGGATCTAGACTGCTCAATGAAGCATGTATTATTCCTTCCTATTCTCTATAATGGAAGAATTGCTGCTTGAATGGTTTCCTCAGCTTAATCAGCAAATCTATCTTCCATACTTTTCTAGCAGCAGAACAATTTACATTCATACCTTAACTTCCATTGTTCTCCATATCTTAGATGAAGCCTTGATTTTCTTTTTTACAATCATTACATAATAGATTAATATCTATCATTATGCTTACATCCACTTTCATTTTGGTTTGAAACTTGAGATATTTTTTTAAAGCAGCTATGGACACAATTTTACAGATAAACACAGTAAACTTGCGCTTTAAAATAGGAACATTTGTTCAACAACAATATATTTTTAAGTATGTTCTTGTGTCTTTGAACAAATTGTATCTTCTGGCAAGCAATGAATAATCTCAGAGAAAATGGATGTTTTAAGTAGGTCTAAAAAGAAAAGAAATCTCAGACACTAGTTTGCAACAGCAGCTTAGACAGCTGGCCATTTTACAATTGCAGTGACAATGTCTTAATTCACCATAAAGTCTTAAGAGCAATGTTGTAGACTTTCACTGCATTTATTCCCTATTTGTGACACATGTGGTCAAATGACACATGGAAGAAGAGGTCATCTCTATGATAGGAAAGGATAATTTTAGGCTACAATTTTTCCATAAAACTACAACTTTTTTGGGGGATACCTCCTATTATTAATATATTAAAAAATTTAAGGCACTGTAATTTGCTTTTATTTTATGGTGGGTTTTTTGTTTTCTCTTGTTTGTTTCTTTTTTTTTTTTTTTCCCCACTGGTTACAGACTGTTGCACAGCTCAGTTACTTAGAACAACTGCATTTGTTGTGCTATGCTCCCAGTCAAACACATCCCCAACTAATATACAGGATGGGAGGATGTATTTGAAGAGACATAAACCCTTTCTACAACTTACTCCCTATCCTCCTAGAGTTCTGTATCTTGCTAAAATACAAAAGGATGGATATTACTAACACACAATTCCTTCTCGTGTTGTACACTTCACTAGATGGAAATTTTAAAATATGATGCTAAAATTCTCCTGGCACCAAAATGCCTCTCATACACAAAGGTACAGACTCCTAAATGATATCTTGCTTTGCCAGCCTCATTTGTTTCCTTTCATATGTATTATCCACTTGGCTTCTAAACCAAGTCTCCACCTCATATATTCTAATTTTCCTACACAGACGACTTACAATGGTTTTGTCTGCATTATTTTAATTTGTTGAAATTTATTTCATTCATGTATTCATTTTCCAGATTTCATTTGTCTGGTTTAACCTACCCAATTTTTATGTTTTCTGTAAAGGACAAGAGAGTAATATAAAGATCAGCTCTACCGCTGTGACCAAAGGGCTTTTGCAAAAATGACAATTTAGCAACTATCTAATAATTTGCAGTCAGCTTCTTATTGCTAGCAGATATTGCCTTCTGAAAAATCTTTCTAGGCTCTGTACATGGGCCTTAGTTCATGGTACATCCATGACCACACACAGCTATATTAAATGTTTCTGTAATGGTTTCAGTAATTGATTTATCCAGTACTGTTTCTAAAGAACACCTTTTCTTGTTGGAAATTATCGCACTCCAGCTCCCATCATTGGATCTGTTCACAGTTTTTTCTGATATACTAAAGATCCATTTATCTGAAAGCTCTTCCTCAGTATAGTGAATGCACCAAGTGACAGAAACAGGAATTATGCCCTACAGCCATTTTGTATTTAGACTTATCAACACAAACAAGTAATTTGTTAGATCAATATTGATAAAAATGTGATTTGAATAAACTATGGAGCGATTCCTGCCAATTAAAGAATATTAAAATATTATCCTAAATACGAAGATGATGAGACTATTTGCATCACAAATATCTGGAATCTCTCACTCTTTTGTGAACAATGCAAAAAATTAGAAAGAACAATCTAATTTAATTTCAAGAGATTGGTTAGTCAGTGAGATTTTTAAATGGGTCTATCTTTACTTCATGAAAAAAGAAAGAAGGTGATCCTTCCTATTTAATTTTTTAATGTTTGTGCTATACTCTTCCTTGTCTTTTTGTTGTGAATTCTAAATATGAACAATTCAAACGAAAGACACCCCCCACACACCCAGCATCCACATCTATCACTTAAAATTACATCTTTTAAGAAAATTGCTAGTGATTAAGATAATAAGACTGACGAATCAAAGCAGACAGGCTGAAGAAACCCATGTTAAATGTCTCATGGCGACCTCTTCAGGTATGATTAAGTGGAATAAGCTTTGAAATCTTTAGTACATGGAAGTCCTTGATCTGTTGCAGCAGGTCCAGAGAAGGGCCACTAAAATTATTAGAAGGATGGACCACCTCTCCTATGAAGACAGACTTAGAGGGTTGAGGTTGTTCAGCCTGAAGAAAAGAAGGCTCCAGGAAGTTTGCTGCAACCTTTCAAGACTTAAAGGGGAATGATAAGAGGGGTGGGAACAGTTTTTTTAGTAGGACCTCTAGAAATAGGGCAAGGGGTAATGCTTTTTAATTAGAAGATGGAAGATTCAGACTAGCTATAAGAAAGAAATTTTTAATGATGAATGTGAAGAAGCATTGGAATGGCTTGCCCAGAAAGGTGGTGGTTGCCCCACTCCTGGAAACATTCCAGATCAGCTTGGATGGGGCTCTGAGCAACCTCATCAGGTCTAAGATGTTCTTGTTCATTGTAGAGGAAGGGGAACTAGAGGACCTTCAGGGGTCTCTTCCAATCCTAACTATTCTAGAATTCTATAATTCTGTGAATATGACTAGGGTCAAGCAGGTTTTGTTTGGGTTTTTAATTTGTTTTTCTTTATTTTTTAATCTGTTTTGGGAGACACAAGTCTATTTTATCTGAATTGTAAATTCATTGAATTAATTATTTTAAAAAATCCTCATAGGCATTCTACAGATTTCTTTTTTAATTAAGACCTAATATGTAGAATGCAAATTCAGAATACTTACCACCATATTTAACTGTTTATCAAACAGCATTGTCTGGACTGCTCTTCCTAAACTATAAAGAATTCTGATCACTATGAGATATGTAATAAATTTTTAGTACTGCTACAACCAAATTCAAATGAAATTCCTTTTAATACACAAACTGATCAGTAGAATGAGTCTTTCTTTTTTCCTTTACTTGAAAATGATGAAGTATTCACAAAAGGATGACTAACAAAAAATATATCTTGATTCTTGTGATTGTTACTATGCATATTAGATTTTTTAATTCAAGTTACGGTTAAGATATAATTGTATTATTTCCATATAGTTAGACTCATTAGAACAGAATTTTAAAACAAGAAAATTAAGACAAATCTGCTTACCATGTGAGATTTTTCAGACATATTCCAATGATAAATTCAAGCTGAATAAAATTGCATTAATCGGCAGCTCTGGAGAGCACTTCTTGTCATGCAGAAAGAGAATAGGGTTTGTTACTCCCCAAGCAAATTATTTTTTGCCTTGAATCCTCTTATTCTGTTGCTCACGATAATAAGTGCTGGTCAGAGCACTGGGGACTGACTCTAGGAAGATGCTCAAAGAGCAAAAGATAATCAAAAAAACAAAAAAAATTTACTCTTTTCTGCCCACATATCGGCAACTCAGTACAGCACATGCAGAGAAAGACAACATACAGTTTCTTACTCTTCACAAAATTTGACAGTATGAGGCTGACTTGTGTCCTGGTTTCAGTTCGGATAGAGTAAATATCTTCTCAGCAGCTGTTACAGTCAAAACATTTTTAGTGTATATGAACATATTCAATACAAAATGAGATTCTTTTAAACATTTTTAATAGCATCTTTGAGTAATATACACTAACTCAGTTTGTAATGGTTCTAACACATCTAAACATTCATGGACCACTTATAGTAGGAGAAATAGATTTATCAGAAATAACTGAAGAATTTATTGTCTTAGCTTCCTTTCTTTTATATTGAGAACACAGACCTATGTTAAGACATTCACCATTTGTGCAGTAGAGAAATCTGACAGAAGTAGCTATATATAAAACAGGATCTATAATTTAGATGGAGAAAAAAGCCCACACCTTTGTATAAGCAAATTCATTTTTCCTCTACAATGCACCTGTTGCTTCTTCTTCCTGCTATTATTTGTGGGTAATATGACTTTTTCAGTGCTTTTTTTACTGTGTGATTGAATCAGTCTTGAAACTAAATGTTAATGAGACAAAATGAATTATAAAGAAATTCTTATATACAAATTATTATTACATTACATTAATATACATTATTTACTAAACTATACTTTTTCTAATTTACTGAGTGATTTACTAATCACTTTTTCCCACCATATACTTTAACACCATCTTAGTTTATTTTTAAGAAAGAACTGTATCATCCACATTCTACTGAAAAGCAGCACTTGTGTTGTCTAGTTAAAATAACAAAAAGAAATCCATACAAGGATTCTGAACTGGCCCTAATATAATTACTCTCAGAAAATACAGCTGCTACACCAGCAGTGTACTCAAAGGTGCTGAGCTCTTTAATTTTCACAGACAATATTTGTCAGTTTTTTCTCTTGTCTACTTCCTCTTATGAAATCACACTTGCCCATTCCTTTCTTATCCTGTAGCCTGGCACAATAAAGGGACTTCTAAATTTAGCATTAAAATATTTTTATTGCATGCCTCCAACTCAAACTTCCAGTTGCAGAATCAAGCACTGAAACGCGGTTCCATTTATAGTGCATGAGCTTAAACACCTAGACATGAGAGAAAATTCACACAACAAGGGTAAAGAAATTCCAGGCACAGGACATTTCTGGTCCATAGCTCTGTTTTACATCTTCAAGCTTTGTGTTATGGTCTAGGACTCAGAATGGAATCTGGCATAGACATGTTTGCTAGATGAATATGGGACTGCCTGACACCATTTAAAAACTAATGTCAAGGTAAAGAAACAATTAGAAAGTCTTCTTAGTAACTGTTTCTTTCCTATTTTAATATCTGATTGATTATTTTCTTCATACAGTTCTCAAAATAGGTCCAGAGTAGACTTACACTTATAAATTTAAATGTAAATCCTGTGTCAGGGTTTATATAATTAAGACCTGTGTGAGTGATCCTGAAGATACACAAGTCTCACAGCAACTAGGTTTCCAAATCCTGAAGTGTCCAACTTCAACTTTTTGGCCATATAAACAAAAACTAAATGCTGTGATACCAAATTAGGTATCTTCTTCATACCTGGGCCTGTTTGGAACTCACAGAATATTTATTTACTGATTCATCTCAGCTGTGGTATTCAAGAAACTAATTGTGTTTAGATCATGATTTCATGATCTTTAGCCACTAGATATAGGTTTCACCTGAGATGCAGATTGCATTTTTGAACATTTTTTTAAATTGCAACATGCAATAATACTATCATGTGGAAAGATTAAAACAATACAAAAAAAAAAAAAAAGGCAATATTTTAACTAATTACAGATATCTGGTAAGAATTTGAAATTCTCCCATGTAATTTTTCTCAGGGAGCTACTACCCATTCTTGAATGACTCAACCAAGCTATTTAGTAGAGAAGAATTGACTGTCTTATTGTTAATATTTATGAAATTTCATATATATTAGTTATTTCCTTAGGTTCTTATTAGTTTTGTACTGAAATACTGTATTTCGAAACCACTTGAGTTTCCTTTCTCAAGTCAAATACAGCAGCATGGGATTTTCTATGTAATATTTTCAAAAGTCTATGGATCAATTTCTTGATTATACCTAAGTAATAAGTTATAAACACTTTTGCCCTATGTATTATTTCAAATTATTTAAACAGCTAACTTCCAATAACGCAATATGAATTCAGTGCAAATGACTTCCTGAATAGTCCAGTAAAAGTTTCTTTCAACACAAGACTAGAGTTTCAAATCTGCTCCAATTTCATTTAGGAAATGAGTTCTCACTGATTTTAATGAGATTAATAACTGGTAACTCTTCCCTTATGCAGCACGATTGTCTTTAATAATTAAAAAATAAAATTATTCATATAGAATGAGTTTTTCAGTGCTTGTTTTCTTAATAATAATTTTCTGATCTTCCATTTAGGGAAGATGTCTAATGAAAAGAACTTTTAGTATAAAATAAGAAAAAGTAAACAGCATCACAAATCTGAAGAATCAGAGAAAATTATTTACGTAGAAAAAAAGAGAAGCTTTATTTTAGGAAATAAAAAATGAGAGTGACTGCATAAATGCATATTAAATGTTTTCTTCATTTGCCTTCATTGCCAATTTAGCAATATTTGTTAAAATATTGCTAAAACCTGCAAAATATTTAATTTATAATATTTTTCAAGCATTTAATGTAAATACAGAACTCCAGCCTGGACTTGATGATTTCCTTGTCTAATAAGATCCAGTATGTTGGCCCCTTTGCCAATCTTTCACTGTCAATTTTTCTTTTTCACTCTCTCTTCTCATCTCTGATGCAATTTAATCTCTTATCAGACACTCAAGCTGTCTCTTTTCCTCTCTCCTTCCCTCTCTTCATTCCCTTGTTGCTCTTCAGCTTTAGATCAGTCACAAACACTTTGATGATATCACCTTCCTTCTGTATTCTCTGATAAAAATGTTTCTTTTATGTGTATTTCATTTTCTAATATAGTGCAGTAATGTTCTAATTTCTGTAACAGGCTCTTGCAGTTTAGCTTCATCTGCTTGATTTGACTGGAAACTATTAAACACATCAAGTGTTTCGGGTCTAGCTATTGTGAGATATGATATTATCTGCTGAGTTTTAGTACTTTGTGGCACATACCTGCTTCAGATGTGGAATAAACTGCTATTTAAATCTTGTCCATGTATTTTTTATACTACCATAATGCTTTGTCCTTTGAGCATTTTCATTATTTTATTTTTCCATTCAGGATGTTTATAAAACAGTAGTCATTCTGCTAATGCCTTGTGATGGTTGAGAATATGTTATATCAGCAGGATTGCAGTAATGCAATAAGTCTCATCCCATTATACCTCTTCAACCTTGTCTGCCTTGTAACCATGCTAACAGGCTTTGCTGATACATAATGTTCTTCATTGCTATGAGCAGACCTGGGAGACAGTACACTTACCAGAACTTAATGCACAGTTCCAGAAAATCACCTCCTAGTTGATCAAAGAGGAATCAATCCAGAGTGAAAAAGTCAATTTATGTTGTGCTCGGACATTTAGCCTTTTTATTCAGATCATCTACACACTTGCTGCTATTTTAAAAGTTAAAAACAAAAAGTGGGGATTGTTTGGTGCCAGTTTAAGAGACAGAGTGAATCTATGCTTATTTAAATTTTAAGACAGACCTATGGACAATAACCTAGCCCATGATGGCTGTATTTTTCTCAGACTGTCTTTCTTTGAGGTAGAACAGCCTTCACTTTCTCTGAGATAAAAAGTACTGTGATAAAGTGTCTGTTTACATTGTAGCTACTGGTGATTGTACTTTCAGTCCTTACTTATCCATAGATATGTAGAATTCCTCAAATTTCAGATTGCTTCTGTTTTTATGCCATGATGACCTGGTTGTGTCATTGCAAGCTGGTGTTCATTCAGGATCTGATTCAATATCAGTGTCTGGGAGAGGATGCTGGGGAGGACCTTTGTTTCATATGGGATAGTTGACTGTAAATGCAGCCCTTTCTGCATAGGTAGTGACTCTGACCGCAGGAAGGGAGAGAGGTTACAAAAACCATCTGTTTTTACGCATTTTTAATGCACATCCTACACAACTATATGCACTGCTTCTTTACTTCATCCATCAGCAAACAGGCTCTTTACACTCCCATCACACAATAGTTAATTCCTCATTCTTCCACTAAATTTAGTTTCTATGATGAAGATTCCAAGAAAGAGTTATGTCCCACGTCTTGGGGTCTGGAATGCTTTGAAACTTGCCACAACATCCCCTGCAATGCTACAGGTTGGGGAAAGAGTGGCTGGACAGTGCCCAAGCAGAAAGGGACCTTGGGGTACTGGTCACCAACCAACTGAACACGAGCCAGCAGTGTGCCCAGGTGGCCAAAAAGGCCAATGGCATCCTGGCCTGTAACAGGAATAGTGTGGCCAGCAGGAACAGGGTGGTCATCCTTCCCCTGTACTTGGCCCTGGTGAGGGAACACCTTGAGTGCTGTGTCCAGTTCTGGCCCCTCAGTTTGGGAAGGACGTTGAGATGCTTGAGCACGTCCAGAGGAGGGCAACAAGGCTGGTGAGGGGCTGGGAACACAAACCCTGTGAGGAACAACTGAGAGAGCTGGGGCTGTTTAGCCTGGAGAAGAGGGGACTCAGAGGTCACTCTCTACAACGCTCGACTACAACTGAAAGGAGGTTGTAGTCGAACGGGGGTCAGCCTCTTCTCTCAGGCAACCAGTGACAGAACAAGAGGACACAGTCATAAGCTGTGCCAGGGGATATTTAGGTAAGATATCAGGAAAAAATTCTTCTCTGAAAGAGTGATTGGCAACTGGAATCATCTGCCCAGGAAGGTGGTGGAGTCACTGTCCCTGGACATATTTTTAAAAAGACTGGATGTAGCACTCAGTGCTGTGGTTTATTTGATGAGGAGGTTGGACTTGATGATTTCAAAGGTCTTTTCCAACGTAGCTCATTCTGTGATTCTGTGATTCTGTGAAAAAGACCTTTCTTATACCTACCATCTTAAAGGAAACTGTAATTCCACCTTGTGGATCTTTCTCATGACCTTTTCACTCCAGAGGTGTTTTCTTGTTGCTACCTGCATTATTTACACACTGTCATTTCTGGAGCTAGGTAAAATTCTATAGATGTGCATTGTCAAGGGCTTCAAAAATTTCTACATATATATGTCTCTATTTTTTTAACAAAAGCTCTGTGCCCCAAAAGAAAGTGCCTAAACTGAGTTATATTTCACAGAATCATGGTGTGGTAGAGAAGGTACCTTAAGCATCATGTCATCCCCTGCCATGGACAGGTACACCTTCCACTAGTTTAAAGTTTACTCCAACCTGTCCTTGAACAGTTCCAGGGATGTTACATCCACAACTTGTATCAACAACCCTTCTTTTGCTGCCTCACCTCTCACATAGTGAAGAAATTCTTCCTTATACCAGAGAGAAATCTACTCTCTTCCAGTAAAGTACTGGAAGCTGCTCTCAGGTTTCCCTGGTCTTTGTAGGAGGTGTGCTCCAGCCCTCTGACTGTCTTTGTGACCTCCTCTGGACCAGCTCCAACAGGTCCACATATTTCTTCTGTTGGAGACCTCAGAGCCAAACATGATACTTGCAGTGGAGTCTCATCAGAGCAGAGGGGCAGAACCACCTCTCTCACCCTACTGGCTGTGCTCCTTTGAACACATCAGAGGATACAGCTGGTTTTCTGGGCTTTGAGCAGACACTTCCAGGATACTTTATGATTCTTGTCCACCAACACTCACTCCCAAGTCCTTCTCCTCTGGGCAACTCTCAATGCATTTTCCATCCAGCCTGTATTTGTGCCTAGGATTGCCCTGATCCAGGTGCAGGACCTGGCACCTTGCTTTGTTGAACTTCATGATGTTTACACAAGTCCACCTCTTGAGGCTGGTCATGGTCCCTCTGGATGACATTGCCTCCTTCCAGTGGTGTCGTTTGCCCCACACAACTCAGTGTCATCAGCAAACTTGCTGAAGGTGCACTTGATTCTGCTGTCCCTGTTGCTGTCAAAGATCTTCTACAAAAATATAAAAGAACATATTAATTGCTTAAGCAGATCTAGGTACACACTGTCCTCTTCCTCTTTCACAGCTATACATCATAACATTTTGGTAGAATTACAATGATGTTACCTTCCACAATGTCTCAGCCTGTCCTCGGTTTGAGTCCTAATGCAGTGACTCATAAAACCCTACTTCGGACAATGCTGTGGGGGTAATATTCTCCCATTATTTACTCCAGTATGAAATATTGAAATAGATATGAACAACAATGAACCAACAGTCTGTTATAGTTTATTTTCTTTAATTCTTAAATAATTCTATAGCCACTATGGTGAAAATCATTACTGGACTATTACATGTTGATGAAAATTATTAGACTATATGGCAGTGGAAAGGATACTAGATCTTGTGAAGGTTATTTTGTAGGGTTCAGTCCCATAGTTCATGTAATTTGAGCTTCTTTCCTCTTAAAGCATTAATTTTATGAGATTTTTAATGCTTTTGTTCATTTATTTATTTTTATGATGATGTGTGATTTATCATCTGTTGGTATGGAAAAGGAAATTCAGCAAGCAAGGTCACCATTCAAGCTAATTGCCCTTTGACTTTCACACTTCCTTTCTGCTATGATGTAATGCAGATATTTAATTTTTCTTTTGTGAAATACATGCATTTAAGGGAAAAATATGTTCATTTTTTAAATTTACATCAGTTAAGGTTTATTCACAGAAGAGGTATATTTTTGCTATAAATGTGAAATACCGTTTCAAGGTTATAATTCTTTGGTGTCTCCTTTGTGTTTCAGTGTTGCTTTGTGTACAGCATTGTGAATTACCCTGGCTTATATCATCTTTTTCCTCAGAGACACACCCACAAAAAATAGAAACAAAAAAACCCAAGCAGAATGGAGAAGAATCACAATGCGGATAACCTTGTACATTTTATAGATAATTGGCCCTCTGGGGCTGTATAATTCAGAGGCATAAAATGGACTGATTCTCAAACTGTAGGAATTCTAGAGAGCCTGAAGTAAAAAAAAAAAAAAAAAAAAAAAAAAAACAAAAACCTTCTATGACCATGAGCATTCAACTGTGAAATAATTACTCCACTGACCTCATTTTACCACTGACATCTATGAGAGCAGAGATTTATCAAGGCTGAGTGCCTCTGAAAATCTCACCTTTAGTGTCAGTGAGAATACCTGCTCATTTCAGATTCTCACTTCACCTGATACTTTAAGGAATTACCACAAAGATCTGTGATAGCCCCTCCAAGGCTGGGGGGGCAAAGAAGGGAGGACAGAAGAAAAAGGATAAGGAGACCTAAGTAATCTTTTCTTTCCTGCACCTATACAGAAAATTCTTCAGTGAAAATGTCCCATTCTACTTATAAAAGTTAATCGGGTCTTTAACTTTATGCCTGAATATTATTTATGATTAATAATTCTATTTCAAATTGGTTTAAATATGTAAATTAAAGAATCTCACTCTAACAAAGAAAGAAATGATGGATTTTGCTGATAGTAGCACAATGAATAAATGAATCTATATTTTTCTTACCATTTTAATAATATATTGAGCAAAACTTCTGACTAGGTAGAGGATTTTTCAGAGGATTTGTGGCAAGACTCTCACCAGCCAAATTAAACTGTGGCTCTATCTTGAGCACACATGAACAAGAACACAACTGAGAATAATTATAAACATAAAAAAAAGAGCTGGAAAAAGGAGGTAACAAAAATTCACCTTTCCATAACCAGTGAAAAGTGGTAGTTGAGTAAATAGAATACGCTACTCTTTAAAAAATTCCAAACACTCTGCAAATACTTTGCATTTTCTTCATGAAACTACATATAAAAGGCATTTCTGTATAAGCCAGAATTTGCTATTGCATACTGGGGAAGCAATATCATTGTGGATTGGGTGTGGGGTTAAGAGCAAGAGCTGAGGTTATGCACCTAGTGGAGCAATGGAAGTGAATGATAACATGAATTGGATCCATACAGCCAGGCTTCATTTATATTAAACAATTCCTGCAATTTTATTTTGTAAAGATATCATATATTAAAACATAATTTTTAATGGGTCTTACATGTGTTTTCACAACAAAAATTATAAGCATAACATGAGAAGAGACTTTTTAATGGATTTTAATTTATTTTCCTTACAGCACAGTACTCCATAGAGTAGAACATTTTGGCCCACTGTTCTTTAACACCATGTCATAAGGAAGGAACATTAAATCAAAACAATATTTTACTAAATTAATAACACTTAAACAGAAATAATATTTTAATTATAGATTTTAATGCCTTTTTGATGTCTAATCAGACAAAAATCTTTAGAATAAATATTTGTCATATTCCAGCTAGTAATATTTTGTATAAATACAGCAAAATTTATTAAAGAACAATTAGAACTTTATTTTCTCATATTAGTCTAACTTGATCCATAGGGTCAAACCCCAAGAAATACCTGTGCTTAAACAAAACAGGTATAAACCTTGATTTTCAATTGGTCCATATTAAAATATTCTGGAAGTTTAAGTCTCCTAGGGAGTAAAGAAAAAGAATCTGACTTATAACGTCACATTTCTGATCTTCTCTAAATTCATCTCAAGGGTTAGTTTGTGTTCATTCTTCCTTCCCCTGATCCAAATAAACATTTAGTGATATCAAATATAGTACTGCAGAAACCCAAATTATGCCATAAATACAGAAAAGGGCATTGGTAAATGGACTCATCTTCATAACCTGCATTGTACATTACTATTGAGTGGTTTTAGGATGGCCCATTCTCTATACTGGTTTCCCTTGTTCACTTTTATAAAATAGTTTGTTTTAAACATATTAATTAATTGTCATTATTTTTCTGGTTTCATTTACCCATTCAATGTTTTGAAAGTGTCCAAATATATTGTAATATCTGATTTTAAAGACTGTCAACACTTCTAAATGCCATTTTACAAGTCATGCTTTTGGATTTCCTGACAAAAATATACAGTGGTTTTTAATCTACACATTAGGAGAGCATTATTTTTTCATTAAGTCACAAATACAGGGTCTATTCTTTAGTTGACATAGCCTATGTACTTGTACACTGTTTCAATTCTATCCCCTCAGCCATGTTATTTACTTCTGCAGACATCATTTCATTCTTATCTTTTGTGAAGGTCATTGGCAGTGGCAGCTTATCACTTCTGGCATGAATTTGTATGTGCATGTCTAAAAGAGTGCTCATCTTCTGCAAATTTCAGTGGAGGGTCTTCTGCACACAGAGGTCTCAGACATGACAATCCTGGTTATGAAGTGCTGGTTTGAAAGCATTAGTTTTCTTCACTTTGGATTGGTATTTCAGCGTTCTTCAGCCTGAATACACTAGCAGTGAACCAGCAAATAGTATTTTTGCAGCACCCAAAGCACACTAGGCACTATGTGACACAGGTAGGTCCACAATGGACAAATCTGATCCCTGTTTTCACTTGTGCAAAGCAAGAAAATAGGGTGTGTTCAAGCGGGGAAAAAAACTGAATTCTAACAATAGCACCAGAAACTGTTCCTACTTCAGATCTCTACACCTTGTTTGGTATTTTGTGGGGAGTGTGTTCATGTTATTTATGTATAGCTAGAGTGGCCCTGTGCATGTGAACATAGACACACAAAAAGATATTGACACTTACCTGTTTCCTATGCACATTGACACTTATCTGCTTCCTATATTTGTGTATGGGAATAAAAATGCATTAAAATTACACAATGTAATTCATGTGCATTAGTTGTGCTGGTAAAAAAAATAGCTGAGTATCATTCTGAATATGATAGGAACAAGAAGCAGTCCCCCAAGATAGAGGCAATATGTCCATCTGGTAATTGATGCTATGTTGTGAAGGTAAGCAGTTCCTGCATTTGCTGAATTCTAATTTAATGTCAGTGTTTTGTTTCTGTTAATGCTTCTTGAGTATGCCTTTCACATCTACCTGAAAGAAAAGGGATATGCTAATTTAAGGAATGACAAGCTGCAATTCAGCAGATCAGTGATATTGTGGTCTCCATTATGCTATATCTTCATAATTCCTACTGAGCTCAAAACTCAGGGTAACCTCAGGTCACTGCCTATCATAGAAACAAAGTGCCCAACTTGCTTCTTCATTCAACATTGGTTTCTCTTGTTCAGGGAAACTGCAATCATAGGATTCCCATACAAGGGAGATACATCTACTCAGTTGTTGCTTTTCCTTGGTCAGCCGTTTCTGCAAAGGAAGCAGTTCCCCATTCTTGTGAAATTCCAGTAGGTTCTGTTGAGTGCATTTGCTTACACTAGCTAGGTCTTTACTACAGAATTACTACACCTGTCAACCAAACATTCTCATAGTTGAATTCACAGTTCTGAGTTTGTTTTACTAGTTAAAATGGTTTTGTTCAACTCTTCTTAGCTGACAGCGTTTACCTGTGTTTCTTTTCTGATCTTCTTGGTATTATACCTTTTTCTGGTTTTGTTGACATTTATCAACAAAAAAATTCTGTAATTTTTAGCTCCATTTACCTTAAATATCAAAGACAACAGAGGAAATTCTTTAAACAGTAACAATTGTTTCCTAAATGAGGAACTTGAACATAGAGATAAAATTCGCTCAGAAAGACCAGAGCCTAAATTTCATTTTTTAAATTAAATTTTAATAACATTTTTCCCTTTTTCATTTAAAAAATGTGTTTAAAATATAATTTTTCATTAACATTTTTAATGTTTTTATTCAAATTCCCTTCACATCCAAAGAAGGTTGGAAAAAAATCTGCAACTGACATAAAAGCATAGCTCATTTCTTCATATTTCTTAATCTTTATGTTCAGCCTGATGCTGCTCTGCTAACATGTAGAATTAATCAGGATTCATTCCCTTAAACAAAGAAGAAAAAGACACATCATCATCTCATAACTGAAATCTTTCGTGTGCATGAGTATATGAACTTAAAATACACTTCTATGTAATTAGTCATTTTTGATAAGGGTAAAAGAATGTAAGAAAATCTGGAAATCTTCTGAACAAAATAAAACAAAATCTGTCCAACATGCTGAAGTCCTTCTGAAGGGCTTCGCAGCCCTCTGAGGCATTGGCCATTCCTCCAAGCTTTGTGTTTAAGTGACCTTGCTGCAGAGGCATCTGTCCCTTCATCCAAGTCACTGATGAAAAAGTTGAACAATACTGGGCCCACGATTGAACCCTGGGGGGACACTGCTCATGACAGACATGTGCCACTGATTTTACCTTCTGGTATCTGCCATTCAGCCAGTTGTCAATCCATTGCATTGTCGGCTCATCCAGTCCACACTTGCTGAGTTTGCCTATGAGGATGCTGTGAGAGACAGGGTTAAAAGCCTTGCTGAAGTCAAGGTAGACAACATCCATTGCTCTTCCATAATCCATCCAGGTAGTTGTTTCAGCAGCATGGCTTGTCAAGCATTTATCTTTAGTGAATCCCTTCTGACTACTCCTGATCACCTTATGTTAACCATGTGGATAGAGATGGCCTCTCTAAGGAGGCATTCTATCACCTCTCCAGGGACTGAGGTGAGGCTGGCTGGCCAGTAATTTCCTGGGTCTTCCTTCTTGTCCTTTTTGAAGATTGAAGTGAGATTTGCTTTCCTCCAGTCCTCTGGCAACTCTCTTGATCCCCAAGACATTTCAATGATGCTCATGAGTGGCCTAGCTTTGGTGTCCACCAGCTCTCTCAGCACTCATGGATGCATTCCAACAGGGGCCATGAATTTGTGGATGTCAGGTTTGCCCGCTCATAATTTTTGCCTGATCTCTCAGCTTGGTCATGCTGGAGCACAAAGCTCCTCATGAGTCTAATGACCCTATAGTCTCTTTTACCACAATTTTTAAACTGAGTGTTTAAATCTAGCTGTGTGACTAAGGTATGTCATTTCAGATCTGAGTCACTCTAAATAAACAGGGAACACCTCCTTATAAATCCAGCTTGTTAATGCTGGGCTGTTGTGAATCTAGGAATTCAAATCAATTGACCAAAGAGAGAATGAAGTGAGGGTGAACTTAATGCTGACATGGGCATTGAGAGGGAAAGGCTAGAAATCTAAGGAGCAATCCCATATCTTGTTTAGCAGTATGCAGTTCTGTGCAAATAAACAGCACAAAAGAGTGTTAAATGGAAGGTTAAAATAATTTTTGCTCTTGCAGCCATCCAGTTGGGATGCACCTCAGATCTCCTTTAAGAAAAGTCTCTTTTTGACTTTCTTTTCTTTTATGAAACTTTTGTTTGCAAACTCCTTAGCACTACAGCAATGTCAATACCCACTATAAAAATGACAGTCCAGTTAGTGTTGGCTAGAAACCTGAGATGAAAATAACACTGCCTCTTCTTTTTTACTCCCCCAAGGTAGAATGGTATAATCTGGGTCATATATTAATTCATAGAGTAAATGTCTTATCTTCTGTATCAATTAAGTTTTTATAATAGGAAAACATTTAAGATTTTAACTTTCAATTGCTAATAAAAGATATGTATTTTGATGAATGCTGATATTGATGAATGGACATTGGTAAAATAAGTATTTAGATGGATGTTGATGGGAAAACATTTGTTATACATGATTGTAGTCAGTTGTACATAAAATTAATTCTACCAACTCTTGAAGGCCTTTGAAAGGATGTATTAAAATAATTTATTTAACCAGATTAGCTGAGGAAAATTGGCCCGAGGAGAAGAAATTGTGTCCTTGTGGGATATATTTGCATAGCAATATTGGTTAATATTTTTTATATTCTGTGAATAAGCTACAAGAAGAGGCCTGGCATTACAAAGAGGTGTAACATAATCCTGTGTTTGAAAGTTAGGATATAAATCTATTTCATTTTAAACTAGATCTGTTCAGCATTAATTATTTCCGCGAAGAAAGCTGTCTCTGTCTTTCACATCTTTTTTTTTTTTGTGTTTATTTTTACTATTCTTTTAGTGGCCCTGTTCAAAGGAGCTACTTAATGCAGAGGCTGTGTATGCAGGCATAGCAAAACATGGAGCTCATTCACCACTTCCCATGGGTGGGTAGGTGTTCAGCCATTCCCAGGAAAGCAGGGCTCCAGGAGGCAGAACAGTCACTTGGGAAGACAAACCCCAATGTTCTGAACACTGCCCCTTCCTTCTTTTTCTCCCAGCTCTACATGATGAACATGATGCTTTAAGGGTTGGGATATCCCTTGGGTCAGTTTGGGTCAGTTGTTCCATCAATGTCCCCCACTAATCTCTTGTGCAAGAAATTTCCTACCTGCTGGCCAGATGAGTGAGAAATGGAAAAGGCCTTGACACAGAGCAGGCATGTTTCAGCAGCAGCCAAAATATCTTTGTGTTATCAACTCTGATTTACTTACAAATCTAAAACGTAGCACCAAAGAAGCTACTCTGAAGAAAATTACCTCTATGCCAGACAAAAGTGGAGCAGAAGTTACATATTGAAGTAGTAATCATCAAAAGTAAACCAATTACAAATTCAATATATAGAGATCTGCTGACTTAGAGAACATGTTTTGGTGTTTTCACATCAGAAGGAGTTGAAACCAAGTAATCTAGATCATGGAGTTTTGCCATCACTCGTTCAATGTAACATCTGATTAAACTGCAAATGTTTATGTTTTCACCATATTATGAATTTATTACAATTAAATGCTGTGCTATCAATGCGACTTTCCACCTGTTTTCAGTTAAATCCTCAGAACTGTTTTCCATGGGTTGAAGATTTGAGTACATAAAATCTAACAGTATCTTCTGAATGAAATCACTAAGAATTTTTTTCAATTGCTAAATTGTGAACTTTCAGTGGCTAAATATATGAACTGCAAGGTTTGAAATAACTTATACTCACTAATTTACAAAGTTCAGCAGAATTGCTGACATGGATTTGAACTCTTTATTTTATTTAACAGTCAGAGTGCAGAAGTCTATTTAATATTAGTACCCTAATGAGATCAAAGAGATTGGAAAGTTCTTAGATCAAAGACTAGATTTAATCATTGAAAGCTTATCACCTTGAAAACTTCAGCTTCCATTGCAAATTGCATTTGTCTTGTTTTCAAGTATCACAAAAGCTTTTCCGGTTTATAATTGAAAAAACAGTTTGTATATTGTTGCTTCCCATCCCCAGTCAAACATGAGTTCTGGCCTTATTGTTAGGCTTTTTCTTTTCAGTTTTATGTATTTGGCTTTTTTGTTCATTCCTTAGCCCCTCCCCACCCCCCGCCAGGAAAAGAAAAAAAGGAAAAAAAGAAGGAAGGATACCCACAGAAATTAAAATTAAAATTAAAAGAGAGATTATTAGGACAACAGATCATGGTCACATCATTCTGTTTTGAAATTTCCTAGGCCTGCAGGTCCTTTTTTTCCTGCACAGAATAGGTGTTTTTTAATTCCAAATTTGCTGTTAATTCTAGAATTGGTTAATAATGCTGTCAAAACTCATAATCAAGCTATCTCTCCTAGAGCCTGGAAGCTAATCTTGCTGCTTACTTCATGAGGATAGCTTAATTGTATCCTTTCTAGGACCATTGGCTCATTTCAAAATTCAAGAACTGAAGCTATTCTGTTCAGTTACATTAGCCCACTTTTACTCCTCGGAGTTCTGTTCTCTTAGCAAAAAAATCTATGCAAAAGAAACATGTTTTCAAGCAATATGTTTACATTCCTTCTTATCTCCAATAAAATGCATTTTAAAATTTACCAGTATTATAAGATTTTCAATCCCGTGACAGGTAAGAGCAAGTACAAGTAAAGCAGGTGGAATCTTGAAGAAGATCCTTGAAAGTAGAAGAGGTCAAAGAGACAGCTAAATGACCAAGAGGAATAACATGTAGGGGGAAGAGAAGTGAGCATGATTTTTCCCCCTCAGTTAAGGACTTTCAGAAAAACATATGCTGTAATGTTTATTTTATGAACTTGCTTTTTATTCATCTGAGTCACACCATTATTCCAGTGGCTAGATACACATACATGTGAAAAGATTTTTTAATTTCATATTTACTTACGTGAGAAATGTTGTGACCTACTGTTTAAAATGAAAATCATACACTGCATGGGTTCTTGTTGACTGTAGAAATCTTTCAGTCATTAAGATTCTTGCTGTCATGTTGTAAAGTTTCTCCTCCCCTTTATAAGATGCATAAAAAAACCTCACAAAATGCAGAATATTTGCATTAGAGCAATCAATTCTGTACATGCTTTATGTAAATTTATAGCTAAGTGTATTCTAGATATTCAGAATGAGATATACTTTAACACTAACTGATATAGACCACAGAGTACACAGAGTTTGTATAAAGCCCTCTTCCTCCTTCAGCCTAGGAAGAAGTTAAAATTGTATCAAGGGTGAATGAAAAGAAGTTAAAATTGTATGAGGGTGAATGAAAATGATGAGGCTACAACTGACATGAGGATAAACCAATCATACTTTTCAGACAGTCTGAGTTTCTCATGCTTTGGAAATTTCCTACTTTTCCAAGGATTGGCTCTTTTATTTCTGTTTAACAGTCATGACAGTTTCTAGTTTATTGCTGAAAAATAGATGTGAAATAAATTGAATTTCACTCTCATTTCTTTCTCTGTGTTCCTTAGGGATTCTAAAACCATATTCACACTGGATGTTTTTGAAGTATAAGAAATGAAGCTGTATGATTCCTATCCATAGTAAGCCTTTTCTTTTTATAAACTTCAGTTGTTAGTGTTAAAATACAAAACTTATTCTGTTCTGAAATTAACATGCAGATCTTTTTTTCCCCGTCTTTTTATCTCTGGTAGTCATATTAAAATGTTCTCTACTGAGGTAGCACTAGGAAAAAAACCACCTTTCCCCTCATAACTGCCTGGAAAAGATGAGACTAGAAACTGAATAACACTTCTGTGATCACCAAGGAATAGTGCATTAAAAAAGCAAACAAAATAAGCTTCTATGTAAAGTAGAAATACAAGATGGAGAAAAAAAAAGCATTATGTAAATCTGTTTTTGCAAACCACTTCTATGTGATTCCTAACTCATATTTTCAGAAGAACAACTCAGCAGGCAAAGTCATAAGCATACAACTTAGTAACTGTTTTCTATTTACTGGAACACTGTGGGCTTAAAGGTTCAGATGAAATGGGAAACTTGTGTTCAAGCTCACTGAAGAAAGGCTGAAAAAAGTGGAAAGAAGTAGAAAGCAAGAAAGTGAATGAACCCAGACAAGATTAGGTAAAAGGAAAATTGAATGTAGAAAATCAGTGCTAAATAGCAGGAAAAAGGGAAAAGAAAAAAAAAAAAAGAGGGAAAAGCATAACAGAAACTTGCGCTCCTGTGGTTAATTAAATGTGACATGTATAACACACTCCAGAATTAATTCCTGAGTCTTTGTCTAGATTACTAAATTAAACAGTCTCAAGGCAAACACTTAAATACTGCCATGTAAGCATTTGTACCACCAAATCACTAGCAGATCCTCTGCCATAGTTCTGGCTTTGGCTAGAGCAGACTGAGGCTGGGGAGAGCCAAAGCCAAGGACTGTTGCTGCCAGTCCTGTAGAAGGGCAATCCTCCTCTCAGTTTCTGGAAGGGAAAAGCAGGGGAGAGTGAAAAGAGCTGTCAGCTGCACGGGTACAAGTAGTGTTTTGCTACTTGCAGTCAAGAGAAAACGATACCCTCTGGAAAATTTAGTTTATTAGAAAGACATATTCCGCGTTCATTCAGTGGGCTTTAGGAACCTGAATTACTCAACTCTCTGCCCTTCTGGCCCTAAACTAACAAAAACTGGCTTTGTATGGCTGTGAGAAATCTTAGTAAAGCAACTGGAAAAGCTTGCATTTGACTTCTTTACTATTATATTTGATATATAATATAATATATTTTGTTCTCTTATACTTAGAAAATAGAACTTAGTGTTTCTGGAGAGTTTATTCAGAAATTAAAGACAGCATAATCCCTCCGTATTACAGATTCTGATTTTGACAAATTTTAATTATGCTAGGTAAGACCAAGTCATTATTTGTTTCTGTACATCATCTGTGAAATAATTCTCTATTACTCTAAAAATAATCTATTATTATCTTGCACCAGTATTTTCACAATGAGTATTACAGTTTTCAGCATTATTGATGCCAGTATTACTAGTCCCTATTCTGATCTTCTGATCTTAGGATTCTATATAGCATACAAATCTTACTTATGCTAAAATGCTTTGAGTTGAAGGGGACCTTGAAGGCTATTTATGTTAAAAAAAACACTGCCTGCATTACAGTTCATCCCTAATGGTAAAGAAGAATGCTACAGATTTAATGGAACATACAATGCTTAGAAATTCATAGCTCAGAATGCTGCCTCTGATCTTGCTGCCTTATTGTGGTGAGAAAGACAAATGAGATGCTTGAAGGAAATGCCCACATATTTATAATTTATAACAGGAGCTACTCTAGAATTTTGAAATTGTCTGTGTGATTTTAACATTCTTTGCTTGTTAATTTACATGTTAATCCAAATTTATTAGGCTACTCTGAAAATTTCATCCACAAAATACAACAGGACACTTGCAAAACATCTATAAAATTGGAGTTTCTTTGTCTCATTTTGCATTCATCTTTGTTATGCTTTAATGCTATTTTAATTTCTCATTATCCATGAAATGAAGTTACTTAGAAATAATGAATATATGAAAAATTTTAAGTCCTTTGTTATCTTTTCATAAAAACAGGTTTTTTTCTTCCTGTAAACATTGCAATATAAGAAAGATTTTAAATTCCAGATTTCCACAGTACTGGGCCATTTCTTTAGCTACCTTCAACAATAAATATAAGCCCCACAGGGACCAGCCCAACTTCTGTTCAGAAGTGAGATGAAACAATGGTGTAGGAATCTTTATTCTTAACAGGACGTGTGCTGGGTCCAACCTGGTGTGAAATGATAGAGAGCTCCAGATGTATGGTCTCAGCAAGGGAAAGCTACAGAAAAACGATGGCCTTTTTCATGCTAGAAACCGATGGTTGAGTTTCATCCTCACTTTTTTTTTTTTTAGCCAAATATTAATATTAATTATTAAAATTATATTTCCAGTCTTATGTTGCTATGGTAGTCTTGAAAAACAAAAGCTCAGGAACACAACCAAAATCTTACAATAATTATTAGTATACAACACTATTTTCAGGTGGATACAATCTGCTAGTGATGGCAATTGTTGCAGCAAATAAAGGTGGGCTGCAAATTATTTCTGTTAGAAGATTAAAATCACACAAATAATAATATGATATTTACACTATTTCTAAAACTATAAACATGGCAAGAAGCCATAACATGTTGAAAAATTAAGATCATGAATAGCAGATTTGTCAGTGTTCATTGGAATATATTTGAAGCGTTAATAAATTTGAAGCGTTAATAAATTTCAAAATTGTAATTTCTATGCCACTTCCTAATATTGTAGATAGGTAAGCATACTAACAGCTTTGAATTCTACAAAAGACACTTAACAGGAGCAGAATATATAAACTATGTAGAAATTAGAAAATTATTTTTCAAATGAGTAGTTTTTGTAACTGTGTATTTAATCCTCTTCCATGTGGGGGTCCAAATTTCCTGAATAAATACAGTTCCTAAAGAAATAAATTCCCACATGTTCTTGAAAAAAAGGAGTACTCTACCAAAAGGGCAAAAAATGAGAAAAATGAGAGAGTGAGTGAGTGACTGACTGAGTGACTGAATGAGTGAATGAGCAATCTGAAAATCAAAAATATGCTATAAAATATTTAAGGAGAGAGAATAGTACCATAGCTATGCTGCACAGCGCTGGTATATTTACAAAATTATCACTGAAGATTGTTGCTGCATTTTATACTGAGTCAGTTATTCAGGTTAAATACTGCACTTCAATATATAAATATCGAACTGTAGT
Organism: Passerina amoena; assembly: GCA_013401095.1. NCBI lineage: Eukaryota > Metazoa > Chordata > Aves > Passeriformes > Cardinalidae > Passerina > Passerina amoena. The sequence goes on along the minus strand of WBNP01000617.1, from coordinate 349,544 downwards.
ATTTACCTGAATAACTGACTCAGTATAAAATGCAGCACTATAAAATAAAATATCGATAGTAGTATATTTAAATATTACTATCGATATTTCAATTCCTTCCATGTGTAAAGCTGTTTTGTCACCATATTGCCATGAAATATTTGAAAATTAATGAAGGCAAGCTACCTAGTTCTGCATGTTACAACCCAGTAACTTGCAATGACAACAGAAGGATAAAAACAAGCAAACTCTGAAACTATGTTTTTATGAATTCTGCTAATCTCAGAATGAACCATGCAAATGCTCCTAAATCCAACATCTGTGCACTTCTAAAGTAGAAAAAAAAGACAACATAAATATTATAAAGCAGATTTTTTCCTATATTTTAAATAAATTTGCTTGGTAATGGTCAGTGATTAAAAGATCAACTATGTATGTTTTTAAGAGGCAAAACTCCCCTAGGAGAGTCATAGGGGAGCTTCAAAAATTGCTGCAGGGCAGAAAGATCTTAAATGGTGGTTAGTAGGAAATCTATGTGAGAAATCATAACTAAAGTTTTAAGTCTATAGAAGATAAGCTAATAAACACCGGGGAAGAGCTCATGAATATGTGAGAATGAGGTGTACAGATCCTGATGTATTGCAGATCACATATTTGCTAGCATACATCGAAGGAAGAGCTTATAAGGAACAGAAACAGCTACCTGCTTCTAGGTGTGCTGCCAGCAACATCTCTAATAAAATAACTAGAAACAATTAAAACCAGTGGGAAAAAAACAGTGTCATATATTAGCCCAAATCTCAAAAACTTAGGATACAGCCGCTGAGCAACAATGGTGCTTTAGGAGATGTAGAAGAAATATGTAATTTTAAGGTCTTTTTGATAGTTCATAGCTTTTGAAAAAGATTCTGAAACCCAAATATTCTTTAGTATGCTCATGTGTGAAATCAGATTTTGACCCAATTTATTTTTTTGACTGAAGTGGAAGTTGAACCAGATAGACTCCACAGATCCCTTCCAACTAAGTCTCCCAGTGATATGATGATTTCATGTTTTTTAATAACCTGACACCTGGAACAACCATGCTGTCCTACTTTTTTAGGTGTGAATTTCTTCAGCCAAATATTAAGCAGAGTCCAATTATTTAAATTTTCTTGCATAGAGTAATTGTCTTTAAAAATGAAGAAGTCCAGAGGGAAAATAAAAATACTGGAAGAAAGAGAGATTGTAAAAATACAGCAGGAAAAGTGATTTGACAGCTTATATTGTACCGAGTATGTGGACAATTCTGGGTTTATTATGTAAAGGTGCTGTTCAGCTGCCAGCATCCATGATGTCACTTTGCAGGCAGTCACCAAGGTCATTGAATTCAGGGGGGTTTGTTAGCCAGCTTTCACTCCTTTCAGACAGGAAAGCAATTAAAATCTCTTTGTCTAAAAATAGTGAAATTGCACAGTCTACTTTCTGAGTTACCTGGAAAGACTGGAAAAAAGACATGCCAGGGAAAATAAGCAGAATTTGTCTGGAGTAGTGCAGAGAGTGGAGTTATTGATTTGTAGGACTGTAAGTTTGTAAATAACAAGCTGAAAGATAAAAGATGGAGGCAAAAGTAAACAGAAAGCCAAGAAAAAATCAGAATTGTGAGTGACAGTAGTCCAAAAAGGATAAGGCAAAGATTGATACATGTGGTCTTGAGAAAGACTGGAAACAAGGTTGTGAAAGAAATTAAACCTCTTGGAGTGTGCTCTTTCTGCGCTCAGGACAGCAGAACTGCTCCTGTGCTGCTGTGAGGGAAAAGTGAAATAGTGTTGCAGCTCTACCTCATTGTTGCATTCAACTGAAATTTCCAATATGCACTTAATAAAGTTAGATTCTATTTCTGCTCAAATATAGAATGGAATTCATACTTATTTTCGTATGAGGACTTTTATTCACTTTTGATTTACATTTTGTGAAAGAAAAGTCTCCCTGTATTGGCAAGACCTTGTAAACAAGTTATCCATCATACATGAGAAACCTACAACTAAACCTTTGTAGCATCTTGCTATGATCACTACACTTTCTCTTGCAAGGAAGAATTACGCAGAAAGTATATATTTTATTTCAGTGCCATTCAAACTGTAGCCCATGCTTGTCTCTGGACACTGAACTAAGTGCTCTAATTAATTCTAATAAAAAAAGCAGATTTTGAAACATAGACTCACAATTATCATGGTTGAAAAAGGTCTCTAAGATTATCGAGTCCAACCACTGATCTAGCAATACTGCACTCACCACTAAACTTTATTTGCAAGTGGTTGACAGCTTGCTGAACATGAGCCAGCAGTTTGCCCAGGTGGCCAAAAAGACCAAGGGTACCCTGGCCTGTATCAGGAATAGTGGTCAGCCGGAGCAGGGAGGTCATCCTTCCCCTGTACTCGGCACTGGTGAGGCCACACCTTGAGTGCTGTGTCCAGTTCTGGGCCCTCAGTTTGGGAAGGACGTTGAGATGCTTGAGCGTGTCCAAAGGAGACAACGAAACTGGTGAGGGGCTTGGAACACAAGCCCTGTGAGGAATGACTGAGGGAGCTGGGGCTGTTTAGCCCAGAGGAGACTCAGGGAGGATCTTATCACTCTCTACAAGTTCCTGAAAGGTGACTGTAGTCAAGTGGGGGTTGGTCTCTTTCTCCAGGCAGCAACTGACAGAATGAAAGGATAGAGTCTTAAGCCCTGCCAAGGGAAATATAGGTTGGATATGAGGAAAAAGGTTTTTAAAGAAAGGGTGATAAGGTAGAGGAATGGTTTGCCTGGGGAGGTGGTGGAATCATCATCTCTGGACGTGTTTAAAAAAAGACTGGATATGGCACACGGTGCCATGGTTTACTTACTCATAATCAAGCTAGAGCCTGGAAGAACCCTAGGGCTGGGTTGGACTCGATCTTGAAGATCTCTTCCAACCTAATGATTCTGAAATTCTGGGATTGTCTTTTATGGGTTTTATTGAAAACATGCTAGGGTTCTTTTCTCTGAAACATTAGAATCTTAGATTTCAATAAAATAAAAAGATAAAAAACTTGAAATGTCAGGAGTATGAATAAAAACAGTTATATAATATTTTATGTAAGCATACCCATGTACAGCATGTGTTTCTGGGGAGCACCCACCTCACTATGATTTTACCATGGTGATCAAAATGAATGTTTAGATGCTTTTCCATTATAAATATTAAATAAATGTATGCATGCACAGTCATGTCTCAGTGATGGCACAGAAGGAGACAACACAAAGTCACTTTTTTCTTCTTTTGTTCCTAATCTGGTTAATATAAACCTCCTCTTCATCAATGCCGCACCCTACTGTGGCACAGGAAGGTTTAAACTTTAGGGTAAGTGTTTACATTATCCCTTCAAAAAGAAGGGGACTGTATCAACCACATCTCTAAATACAGAGCTTTGAATTATTCCCTGCAGACCTTGAAAATGTAGCACATACTCTCAGGCTTCACAACAAAATAAATGCTGGCTGGAATCCAAGTATTACTAATTTAGGCACCTTACTTAGCAATTATATTGGCAGTCATTTCATTTCATTCTTGCCATCTAAAAGTTAGATTGCATTCTCACCTGGAGTTCTCATATTTTCAGTGCAGACAAAAAGATAACCTTGAGAAGACTAATTGATTTCTAGATCTTACATGTCCATCAGTATTGCATGAATTTGATTACGTAGGACTACCGGTGATCATGGCCTTTCATATGAAAAATATTTTAATTTCTAAAGCCTAGGTCTTTATTTCTCTGACACAGCACCTCAAGTACCCTCTCAGTCCTGTTCCTATAGTGGCATCCAGAAGGAGGAAATGCTAGACGCCGTACAGTCATATAGCAAGAGGTGGCACTGACAGAGCTTGCATTTCAAACAGGCAACACCAAAAAAATGCAGAAAGAGATATAACCTCCCCTGTTAGGTAAGTATGGGAAGGAGCAACATGCAGAGAAGGGCAACAAGAAAGATAGAAGTTACAATACAGACAGGATGACTACAAAAGTGATTTCAATCTGGGAAAGACTTATCTGACTGCAAATTCTTGGATTCTGAATAGCAAGGACAGATGAATGAGAAAAGATGAATGACATAATTGCTTTCAAAAGGAAACAGTAATTTTTGAAAGACTCTGAAGCAATAGTGAATATAAAGACAATAAACATAACAGAATCAGCTGAATTGTAAGGGACCCTCAAGGATCATTGAGTCAAACTCCTGGCCATTCACAGGACAGCCTCAAGAATCACACCCCGTGCCTCAGCGTTATTCAAATGCTTCTTGTATTCTGTCCAGACTGGGGTTGCAACCACTTCCCTGGGGAGCCTGTTCCAGCGCCCAACCACCCTCTTGGTGAAGAACCTTTTTCTAATATCCAGCCTAAACCCTGACACATTGGAACAAGCTTCCCAGTTATGTGGTGGAGTCACAATCCTTGGAAATGTTCAAGAAAGACTGGACACAAGCAACCATTGCTTAGTGCAATGGTTTAGTTGATATGGTGGTGTTCAGTCAAAGGTTGTATTCCATGAACCTGGAGGTCGTTTCCAATCTTAATGATTCAATGATTCTAGGAAAGAGAAGGCAACTTGGAAACAATAAATGTACTGTGTGCCTGCTAAGTCTCCAACAGCCATGCTTTTTAAGAATGAAATGCCTCTTTGCACTCATTTTCTTCTCTCTGAGGAGAGCAATTTGCTCCTTAGAAGGACTCTTTTAGGACACTATCTCACCGGGTGCACCTGGAGAAGGAAACTGCATGCACGTGACATTAACTATGGAATAATCTCTGGTCCTGGAGCTCTAAGTGGATGCTTTCCAGGAATCAGCATCCCTCAGCTTAGCTCATATTTTGGTAACAGCCCAAACAGCAAGAAACTTCTGTCATGCGTGCTTCATGTCAAGACTGCTCTGTGCATAGGAAGTGAAATCTGTCACAATCCATGCTTATGCTGTCTGTATGGTCCAGAGAACCTTATTCTTCCCACAGGGTAAAGGTTTCCTGGATAGGAGATATATCGGCATCATTTCAAAAGGAACCCTTAGAGCAAGGTAGTATGTATGCGCTGAGGGGAATTTGTGACAAGGTAGTAAAGCAAGCTACTTTATTCTTTAAGGTGTTGCTACCTTTTAGTTGTATAAGAATAATTATTCTTAAAAATATAGTACAATAGAACAATCATCTTTCTAATGCTTTATACCAAAATGATTTTGAAATAAATTAAAGTAAAAATGGGTTTGAAAACAAAACTTAATATTAATCTAGGGTAATGCTATTATGAAATACAAGGTTTTTATGTGTACATGACACAGAAATGTACACATTTATAGAAAAATATATACATATATGTACAAATTTATAGAAAAATGTCGAATAACAATGTATGTTTTATTAAAATCAGGATGAAGTGTGCCAATCTGGCTAAGAAGGAAGTAAACAAATCAACCAACCAAACATAAAAATCCACAAAAGTAAAATGTTGTAAAAGGCAACGAGGTATAATGAGATAACTCAAAGGAAACATGTTTCAGCAATATACTGCTTTCCCTAAATCAATCTTTGTAACAGGCAGTGATTATCAAATTAATACTGTTAACAGTCCTTTCCAGTTTGTGGATTTAATATTTTTTAACTGAAGCCAAACCAATTAGTCCACCCAGCCTTTCAGATATCACTAGATGAGACAGTTTCATGGTACAAAATACAGAGGAAGCATATGCTGCAGACATATAAGTATTTTGCTCAACTTTGTGAAAAGTAATGAGATGAAGAGTGTATTTTGTGTTGTTTAGTGATACCTTTAATTTGGGTTCTGAAAATAGAATCCTCATGAATGATTTCCTTGTTGGGTTCTTTTTTTTTTTTTTCTGTCATTGGAAGGGGTTCCTTTTGAATGTACTAAGGGCTAATGAATGAACAAAACTTATAGACACTAAGAGCTTGAAAATGGCTGTAGGCAATTTCTCTTTTGTGTTTTTTCTTTTTCTTTTTTTCCTTTTGTTCTGTTTTATACTTTTTAAAGACTCAGCAGCGCTACAAACAAATAGTTTATGGCAGTCAGCTAATGAGTTGAAACTTCAGTGAGATAGAAGGCACACACAATGGAAATGTGTGAAAAATTGAAATGACAAGGTTGTTAAGGTAACCCTATCTTGGTTGTGTATTTTTGAAGCTTATTATGATGCAGTGAAATGAAAACTTATTAAACATATCCAGCCATTATGAAGAAAAGAAAAAAAAGGACATCTTTTTGAACTGCAAGATGCATGGATTTGCTGTTGCAATTGTATTGTAATGGAAATGAAGCAAGTGACAAACAGCACCCAATTGCCCCGTACAGCTAGCCTGTGCCAATATAGAACATTAAAAAGTAATTTTAAAAACTTCCCTTTCACATTAACTTTTTAAAACCAGCTGACTTGGTCATTTTGCAAATGAAAATTTAAATGAAAATGTTCTGTCCATTGAGAGCATGTGAAGAATGTTAATGGGGCTTTGGAATTACTGCCATGATGTGCTTTCAGTGCAGTGTTTTTGCTTATTAAAGTACATAGGTTCATGCTTACACATACTTGCAGAACTTAACAGCAAGGAAACTGAATAGACTAAGAGATTCATTATTCTGTCATACCATGGTTTACTGAACTACCATTGTCTGTGCGATTCACTGGTACTCAGTATGCTTTCTTCTCTTGAGGAAGCCAAACTCTCTCGATGAACATAGTGCATTAGGGCAGCACTGACCCTGATCTTTACTGTGCTGTTAGTCCTTCTCTAGTTTTCTTAAGCTTCCTGTCCCTAGAATTTCAGGAAAAGCAGACAAAGTCATTAAAAAAAAAAAAAAACCAAAAAAACTTTCAAGCTTATGATGTTAATTTGTGGTGGTTAATGAGAAGGTTGAGGTGGGGACAACAAATGTGATTAGTCTCAGATCGCCAATGATGAGTCTCAGACATAATAACATAAAATAAAGATATAGATAATAGACTGCAAGACAAGGAGATGAGTGTGTGCCTCCACATGCTACCATCAGATTAGCAGTTAAACTACAAAAAGAAGTCAAATAACAATCTGACAATTTGTTGTTGCATTTTAACCTAGAACAAACATTGGACACTACAATTGCTATCAGGTTTTTCCTGAGGATGGTAGAACTGAGAATGCCAGCTGCAGTAGCTGAAGAGAGATTGGAATACTGCTCTTCTGAATTGGGCATCTCATCTGACAACTAAATCCAGCATATGATACTTGACAAGCATGACTGATTTCCCCCCTAGATTTCAGTTTGCAATATCTTTTGAAACAGAATCAAAAATGCTGTTTATGTGCTAGTAGAATTAATCTTCATTTTTGGTAATGAGATAGGCTGTCAACTGAAAATTATATACAACACTAATAATTTTGATTATCTTTGCAGTGGAAGAACCTGGTGCATGTGGTAACCAAACCCAAAAATCACAAGAGAATACTGAGACATTAGATATATTTTATCATTGGAAAATATCTAATCATTACCCTAGATTGTGATTTGTGAGATGTCCACATGATATGTCTGTTTGTCTCTTTTTGTGAACATTGTTTTTTTAATTTTTAGGGGAAAAAAAAAGAAAAAATGTACTTAACTGATTGGTCTAGGTACAAGGCAGAACTCTTTACGCATATGCTTAGTACCGTTTGTATCTAAAGAAAAGCCTTCATGAGGATCTGATCTTTTTCTGTCTTTCTGGCACATCTGGGTACAACTGCTCTGAAGATGAGATAGGGTACTTCAAAAACAAATCAAAGATGAGTTCTATAATTTTTGATTTACAAAGGACCAATTATATTATTTAATTCAATAATGGAATTTTGAATTAAGAAGTTTCATATGTACCTATTCAGCCTCCTTAGGAGAAAAATAAAATTGACCTTTTTGAATAACAAATTGCAAATACAATACAGTTCCCATCCCTCACTCTGTGCCTTCTGAACAAAGCCGTGAAATTTTTTGGTTGATTTTTTAAAAAATTATATGCTTTTAGTAAGGATTGAATGCAATTATTTATTTAAATACCCTACTTTTTTTCACTTATTCCAGACAATAGCTATTCTTTAGTGTGCATATTCAATACAGAAAAGTTCTTTATCTTGTAATCATGGCTAAGAATAATTGTGTTGATTTTTATAGAATATACATGATAAATTTTGAATTCATCAAATGAAAGACAATTAATGTAATTCACCTTTTCTTAAAAAAATATACCTCTTGAATTCTGGTGATGTCAGACTGATTCACCAGATTTCTGGTTGAGACTTTAATTTTCAGCAACAAATTTGGCTCCTTGAATAGTGCATGCTGAATTACAAGGTGGTGAAGAACAGGTAATTCCTCTGATAAGAAATCTTGGGTTAACTTGCTCATCAGTCCTAAGAGAAGGTAATGGGCCTAATGGGCACCTGATCTATCAGTTTTGAGAAAATTTTGAACTCTGATCACTCAGGGAAGACTGAAGCATGTATAACACCAATTCAACAATATCCATACAAAACATTATTCTTCTAAGACGGTTTTATTTTCTCTATGTTGATTGCCAAAGGAGACTGAAAAAGAATCTCAAATACAACAGTGTAGTCCTATGACTTAGACAACAGAGTGGGCATATGGCTGACTCATGGCTGATGTCTCCTCACAGGCAGAAAAGGGATGACTATTCTGCCTGTATTGATATACAGATAGGTTCACAAGTTACAAATTACATATATTTAACTTTTGAATAAGATTTTCAAGTACCTAGATTAAGCAGAATAATATAACCATGGAATTAAAAATTTCACCTTTTTATAAATCACATTTCTTTCTCTTTGCATGTTCACACATTCCAGACATTAGCAGTAGCGGCTTGAAACAAGTTGCGTCAAATTTTCTTAATAATTCACTTTGTATTTTTCTTTTGAAGTGTTTGACAAGTACATATGTCTGTGATTCATTCAATTTATGCTGCTGGTCAGAAAACTTGTGTTTGTATTCATCCATAATTAATTCAAAAAATTGTACAAAATATTTTAAATAAGTACTATGAATTATGTTAGCTGAAAAAAATTATGACAGATGTGATAGATTGTTTATCAAAATCTTTCCCCTCTTCTCTACTTCTGAAAATCCAGTCCAATCATTTGTGAATATATTTAGAATACAACTGTGTAAATAATTCACCAAGTTTTCTTATTCCAGCTTTTGTGGAAAATCCATTATTGTTCATTTTGCTTCCGTAGCAAGTGACCCAAAGTTCAATGCGATCTCAAACTGTTCTTCCATTACTTCATCAGTATTTGGATCAGTGACTTAGCCCAAGCATGGAATGGGCTTTGCATAGAGGCTGCTTCAAATCTCACCACTGCATTCTTATCCCATTATCCATTGCTAATTTACATGCCTATTTGAAATCAAAGTGGAGCATGTCAATTGAAAGGCAGTATGCAACTAGATTAATTTAACCTTCGAATACATTTATTAAAAGAATGGTGAATTAACCAGCAACTATAGTGTTTACTTTCAAAATATTAATAACCAGATGACCTGGGAATGGTTTAAATTTTTAAATTGCACATATAAATGTAAGTGGCTATGTAGCTAAATATATCCAAGGTGTACAGACTATTTTTTTTTAAATGAGATGGGTGATTTTCATAGTTGTTAGCATTTATGTTGATTTCTATAGAAGATTGAGGTGGGGGTAAGTTGAGCCAGACTATGCTATTATATTTCTGCAAGGTCTTGCAGAATTTTAACAGCATCATTTTTGTTATTATACAGTCAATATGAATTCAGTCTTCTATTTTCTGACTCTGTGATTCTGATAGGTTTCACTTGTCAGGGTTATGCATTTTTGTTATGTTAATGAAGGAAGAAAGCTCATACAATTTTAAAATACCTTACTGAAAAGCTTGAAAGACAAAAGCAAACTGGAAAAAGTTGTACATCAAAATTTGGATTTAAAAGGTTTTCTGCAAAGAAAAAAATATTCAACTAACTTACACATGAAAATTTATTTCACAACTTCAGTTAGTACTCAAAGATAATGAAAAACAGAGTTTTGCTTAGTGTACAAACATAGTTGATATTCATAGTAATATCAATTGCACTGTGGTCAGGAAAATAAGGCTAATAACTTTCAAGAATTATTTTGAGGCACATATTATGCCTTCAACCTGCACAGAGGACAAAATTAAAATACCAGTATCTAAAGTATTTCAGTACTGTTCTGTGTTTGTAATTATGCTGCACAGTCTTTTCTTTAAAAAATGCAATTTAATAGCAGTTAAGCAGCCTAAGCAAAACAACAGAGTTTTATATTTTTAATAAATATTTAGTTCCCAATTCTTATACCTATGCCCCTTTGGACCATTTTTCCTAGGACCTGAATTAAGGCAGCATAAACACTCTAGCATTTTAGTTCAAGGTAATGATGAGGGAATCGGGTTATCTTATTCTCTACTGACATATTTTATCTCCTTGCTCCTTTTACAGTTAATGCAGAGATTTTTGATGACCCAGGTTTCTAATAAAGACCTGAATTAGAAGGATGGGTAGACACGAACATGCATTAGAATAATTTCACCCACTGACAGTTAAAAGTATATACCCATAAAGAGCGTCAGTCCATTTTGTGCCAATTTAAAACAGCAAAGAAAGTAAATCTGAATACCTAAGATAGCAATTTTTTCCCAGGCATGGTCAGACACACCCACAGACTTAGGGGCTCTACTTCAGCTGCTATAAGATCAAAATTTTCTGCCCAGAGTCAGTGTTTCTTTAGTTTAGGACACTGATGAAATAACAAAAGCTCTTCTGCTGTCATTCTCATCCATTTATTTGCATGTACCTGTCATTGTAAAATAAAAAATTGTAAAATGTTAGTAATTTTTATTTTTGACAGAAATCAGAAATCTGTGTGATTTAATTTTCTTTTATCATCATATTTATTTTGCAAGTCCAACCATCAAGAGAATGCATGAAGTAGGAAGTATGATAGAGGAAGAAAACATATGAGCAAAAACCAAATTAGTTTGCTCAGTAACAGGTTTTAGCCATATTTCTGGTCTTGGATACACATAGGATGTTAAATTAAATGATGAAACATAAATTTTTAATAACATGAATATGTACATTTACTCATATACAGAGCTGCATATAAGTTATAGCTGCTACATAAACACTAAAAAAATATGTTATATATTTTTCATACATTTAAATACTCTGACATATTTTTTTTTTTTGGTTAGATGAAAAAAACAGGAAAATTCAACTTGATTCCTATATATAATTTCAGAAAGCTTTTTTAACAGCCTTTTTCTAACTCCTGGCTTTGGTATCATGGTAAGGCAATTCTACTTTTCAGTTTTGGATACCTCAGGCTCTGTCATTTTTGCATCTTGCTGGTAAGGTTTGGGTGTAAATATCTCATGTGATTCTGATCTCCTGAGGGGATGTTTTGGTATATATTTGTTTTGAATACTCCAAGTTCAATCAATATAAGTATATACTGACTGTTTACTTGAGAATTAAGTTCATTTGGTTGTCACCAGTTTTTTTGTTTGTTTGTTTGTTTGAAGTTGCACTAATATTAGTGGTTTTAATCTGTAGAAATAGTTGGATGCTAGAGGGCATGCTCGAGTCCAAAACAACTCTCAATGCTTGCTAGAAGCAGAACTTTCAGGATGGATTCTAGTTTGACCTGACAGGATGTGACTTATATGGTGCTTTGAACATCGATTGAAAAGACAGTTTAGAGTATCTAATGTAGGCACTCACTGGACAAGAGCAAGAACAAACATATTGGGGCATGCATGATTGATTCAAATCTCAAAATTGACATTTATGCCTATTTCCATGCATACTTTCCCCCCTTCTTGTTACATACTTTTCACTAGTACTGAAAAGTAAAATAGTTTTGTTTGAGAATGTAAAAAAGGTTCTGTGTATTAATTGTATGTAGCCTAAGCACAACCAGATTTCACTCAGCCATTTGTTTTTGATAACTGATCTGTGTATTTTTCAGGTTATAGATGCTATTTACACATGGTAACATTTTGTAGAGGACTCATAGCAGACTTTTGCTAGACTATGCATGCATTACATAGAAGAGATATATGAATAACCTCTGCTTTTTACTGAAAACTGAAAATTATCTGAGAAAATGGCATTAAATGTTTCTTTCAAAAACACTGCTGTCATTGAAAACTGCTTTCGGCAATGCACTTACCAAACCATATAGTATTGTACATATGTAAAGATTTTATAACATCTAGAGCAGTGATTTTTCCTTAGTAGCAAACTTACATTACAATCAAGGATTTAAGCAAAAGGATTTATTAAAAAGCAAGCAAATAAGGGCTACTAAAAATCAGAAAATTCAGCATTTGTTTGATGGGTTGGTTTACTATGATAGAAGCATAATGAAGGTATAATAATGTGCTGCAAAACCTACAATATTATTTTTGAAGGACAAAAAGCCTCCTTCTACTCAGTGCTTATTACTCTGTAAAGATCTCATAGTAGCATATATCTGAATATTGGATTACAATCAGTAATTTTAATGGTTAAAACATTTTTATAAGCAATGACTTTACAATTAACATACTAATTTTATAACATTCAATACTCTCTTGCTCATTTATTCAGTCCCAAGATTGAAGATTAGATATAACTTTGCTTGTATTTATGACAAAATTAAATGAACGATTAAATGAACAGCTCTTTATATTTCTTCTAATCATTACAATTGAAAAAGACCTTTACAATTTCTGAAGCAGATTCTATTATTTGGAAACAATCAAAGATTGACAACATGGGGCTTAATTATTTCAGAAAAAGAAGAATGGAGAACCAAAACAATACAAAAGGAAATTGCATGAACTTAACAGATTCAAGTATAAATGGGAGACATTACAAACAGATGCAATCCAGCTCACAAAAGATATATGTGATAAACATGGCACATAAATGAAAAAAACAGCATAAAGAGGCTCCTTCTGTCTGGTAGTGAGGGTGGTTCTGAAGCACTGAGGTTAGTGAAGGCAAGATCAGACCCCAGTACAAAAGCTCAACAAATAATCAAGCACCAGCAGCTAAGTGAGCCTTAGGAATACTTTGTCCTCTTTGAATGGTAGCTGCAGGGACATGATTCAGCTGGGGAGAAAGTGAAAAATAGCATGAGGAATCAGATCAAAATTGAAAAACATGAACTCAGACAGCAGTCCCAAAGTCATAGCTCCTTGGTTCTCTCTTAAAGAAAATCAGAATTCAACCTTCCCTAGTGCATGCACTTGAGCAGTAAGTTCGTACTTCCTCTCTTGATTTCCAAACATTTTTCAGTTTGTTATGACTTGCATAGTACTGTATTACTGTTACATGCATGATATGACAGTAATATTTCTATGATGCTTGCTGTATTTTAACAGTGTAGTTAATCAGGTGCAAACTGTCTGCTCAGCATACACTCACTGTAACCCAAAACTACAAGTGATATTACTTAGTCATTTTACTGAAGGTTATATTTGGACAAGAATATTTTTCTCCAAAGCATTGTTTGCCTCTTGCATTCACATCATGAAGTATTACAATGCATTACCTAATACCACTAAAACTCACTGTATGGTGACTAACCTCTGCAATAATGTGACCACTGTGTTATAACTCAGCTGTTAACTCTAGCACTTTACTTCAGAAAAAGCGTGCTTTACTGTTGGAGATAATTTTTATTTTGCAATTCCTGGTTTATTCAGTCTCTCTTATGCTGAAAAAACACTGCATTGTCTAAAGAATTGCACAAATATTTGTTTAATTAATGAGTTATTGTTCGGCTTCATGGAATTCAGAAAGGCAATAACCAGATACATTCAAAAGGTACTTGTCACTCAACAAGAAAATAGAATATCTCCAACCAGATTTACACAATGGTATATCAGTTTTCATGATTCCAGAAAGCAAATCTTTTTCATCTAAGCAGTTCTTTGACTTACACTTAGGTTTGTAACACCTCATGGAGCCAAATATTCTCTTGACAGCTAAACTCTGAGATTCCCTAACTGTTTAGAGATGTAGAGGTCTTCTGGTTGAAACATTATGCATTGATATTTTATTGAAAATCTCATCTATATTGTGACCTCCTGGGCTTGAAAATTTTTCTCTTTGACTTCTATATCGGCTGTGAGAAAATTTTGCAGGACAAGACATTTAATCCACTCTAGCAGTGACTAGTCTTCAAGCCAAATTTTTTGAAATATCAGAAGAGATAAACTAATAGATGAAGTATAAAGTACACCTATCTGATCATATAATTTTATTTTTTAAACAGTAAAATCTGGAACAAAAAGATATTATTTTGTTTCATGTCTTGTTCTGATGGTGATAATTTTTTCCTTGTCATATGAGACAGAGAGAGAGAGAGAATATGTGTATGTTGTGAATATTATTTTTGTTTTTAGAAGTCAAAAGATCAGGCTTTGTAATTCCAGGGCTGGTGAGTAGGTGACATGGCCAGGGAGCTGGGAGGGGACTGTATATTTTAGAGCAACACTGTATGAGGAGCTGGCTTTTAGAGGGCTGGAGAGTCTCAGATATCTTCTCCAGAGATCACAGGGTCTGGGGAACAACCATCTGCTGCTGTGCATGCGAATTTCTCTGTGCATAGGTGTCTCTAGGGGTGAGGAACTTGGGGAGAGGGAGGATTCAGGACCACACCATAGATGGCCTGTGTGTCCAAGGACAGATACTATGGGATCTATAGCGTGGTGTAGGGGCAGGACTGGGGCAGAATGGAGGGGGATGGGAAGGTAAGTAAGGGCCTCTCTAACAGTAGTTGATGTGAACCTGCAGCCACTGGGCCTCAGATGCTCAGGTCCCAATAACTGGAGAGACTGGGATACAGGGGCCACTTCTGAGGGTCCAAGTGTCTGAGCTGAGCTTCTGGAGGGATCCACACACACCTCCATACATCTCCCACTACCAGACCTTTATTGTAATCAGCAGAGAAAATATGAGGCACTGGTGTTCTTTGCGTTGATGTGAGACCTGATCATGTCTGTCTGTGTTGTTGTGTGTGTCAGCTGAGTGATTATATACACGTGTTATACACATGTATTTGTGTATGGGCCTCCTGGTAATACATGCTCAGCCTCATGGTTGGTTAGACCTGGGGCACACAGCTGCAGCAGCATCAGCTCTACCAGACTACAGATGCAGCCTCCTCTTAACTACTTATATTGAGTTAAGAATCAAAATGTGCATGTTTGGCATTAAAAAAAAAAAAAAGCTAGATATCTCCCACAAATTGGGGAAAATCTAGGAAATAAAACTAAAAAATAAATGTATCACTTGAATATAAACCTGTGCATTTCCTTAAAATTAGTCCTTTATGTTCTCTGAGAACATATTAAGTCTGTTACTCAAGGAATTACCCCTTTGAAAGTTTTTATTCTTAATATACAATTATCCTAGCATTTCAGTGAGCTAGTTCAGGGAGGTAAAGGAGTAGTAAACTTCTTGGTCTCTAAGGGGCTCTGCTTTCTGCTGGTTTAGCTCTGCTGTTTGATCTGAGCACACTAAGAGGAGCATGAGAGCTGTCATAAGCCTTGTAGAAGGAGTCTGTGGAGGAAGAAAACTAGGCAGCTTCCAGCAAAAACTGCCATTTCCCCAGCTTTGCTGCAATGCAATGGTAGGCAGAATCCTTTTTACTCGTTCTCTCTGTGAAGAGAAAATAATTTTTAACTTTCCTTAAGAAGTTTTTTCTTGAGAGAGATTTTCTTCTGTCTAGGTTTAATTCTTATTATGCTTTGTAACTATAGAAATTTTCTTCTATGTGCACTTAGGTCAACATCACTGGTACCTTTACCAGCTACCCCATCTAATATTGTTGCAGCAAGAACTGGGACTTCTTTTTGTGACCAAGGTGACTGTAGAATAGTCCTCAGAACACTAAAAGCCTTTGGTAAGAGCATGCATTGCAGACAAGTATAGCTGAACATAATAAAGTTTAAGAAAGATGATAATTTTATGATGGAGATTAATAAACTCTTCAAATGTAAATTTTAGACTTCTTTTCTATCACATTGTCAATCAGTAACCTGTTCTACTATGTGTTCATTTAAATTTGAACATAATGAAATAACTTTAAAATAATGTGTACATCCAAAACTTCCAGCAATCATTTCTGTTATTTATATACAGAACTCCTCAACTTTCTAATCTAGCCTTGTAATTCATTAGTAAAAATTAAAATAATTTACATAAAAGTAAGTTAAATAGAAAAAAAAATGACAGTATTTATTTGGAAAACTAAGAAAACAATTTTAAGTATTCAATGTATGCTTTTATTAAAATAAAAAAGCACAAAAAACCCTATTTATGCCACTGATTCTTTTTTTGATTGTCTTCCTTTTATGCATTTTTCAGTTGTTTTCTATTTGGCCTGGGAATTGTTGCACTAATCAATCATTATAGCAGACATAAGCTAAATAAGATCTGAGAAATGCTATAGCATAGATATTAGGAGATCATTTTGTCCTTCAGTCAGCTCCAAGGCAGTATTAGCACTCTTCCTGAGAGATATTTTTGTTAACCTTTTCTTAAAAAATTTCATGGTAGACCTCCCAAGGCAATCTATTTCTATGCTTTATAGTCCTCACAATTTGAAATACCTCCTAATCGGATGCCTTTTTCTATAATTTTGCGCTTTTTTTTCTTTCTTTTTTTTTTTTTGCAACATGGTTCATTAAATACTTTCTGCCCTCAGTCCTTTCTCCTCCAGGCTAACCAATATGCTTTCTATGCCTTTCTTTTCTCCAAAGTCTTGCCTTTCTAGACTTTCAATCAAAATCAGGGATTGAGACTTTAGACATCTGATGACCTCTTTTATAGCTTCCATGAAATGCAAAACCCTTGCCTGATTACAAACCTCCATAAGAGGGCTTAATAATGCCAGAAGAAAGTGCAACAACTAAGTTTTTACTCATTTTGGTATGAGTGCCATTTGTTTCAATAGAACTGCGCACGAATACAGTACACAGACATCGTATTTACCCTAACTTTAGTATGTGAACCCCTATAACCTCTTTGACTGTGCAGTTAACGTATTGGTGCAGTTAATTACTCCTCCTAACCATGAGGAATCTTGCAGCTCTTCTTATCAGATCACTTACTATTTTATTTCTTCAATTTCTTAAGACTTTTGCAGTCTCATCATGTTTCGCCTTGCCTTTGCAGCCCCTCCTAGTCTAGTTTCATCTGTCATACTGTCATTGCAGAGGTAATTTGTGAAAGTATCATCAAACCTTAATGAGACATATAAGCTGCCAGACAAAGAATTCTAGCAGTGATTGTAGCTGTAATAATTTTATTAGAAATTCAGTTAGTAGTGAGGCATAGGCATGTCATATTTGCTGGATTCATCTCAACATCCAACATTCTTATTCATACACAGGAATATTAACAGTAAAGGCACAGTGTGAAATTAGGATTTTGGTAAAAAACAAAAATGTTACAAAAAACCCAAATTAAACCAGCCACATATTTTAGACATCAACATCATTATTTCTTAGACTGACTTAAAGTTTTAATCTTCATCTAGCTGGACATAATTTCTAATAATGACTGAATAAACACCAAAGGCAGCTCTATAAATTCACTATTACTCCCACTCTCATTTTGTAAGTTTTCAGTAAATTTTTGGATTGCATCAGACCTCACCAAAGCCACAACTGGATCTACATTAAAAGCTTTTTCTTTTTTTCCTTCTTTTGTTTTACTACCTTAGATACTCAGTCATGTCTGGTATGCTCTGATTGCTTGTGTCTATTCTTGATGAGATCTCTTGTATCACCTGTCACATTTGTTGATGTCTCTTAACCATGCCTAGCACAACCTCAAGGAGGAGCTTTCCTTCAGGAGAAGCATTTACCTAGCCCTGAGAACAGCAGTCAAGACAAGGCAACTGCAGCAATGTCTCAGCAGCCAGCACAGCCCTGTATTCCTTTACCTTCTGGGCACTGACGATGTTTTTTGGGAAAGTGAGAAGAACAAAATATTAGCTTTTTAGACAGTATCTAGTGCAACCTTAAAGAGTGAAGGCATCCAAGATACCAACAGGGAGCTGGCAAGAAAACATGGGATACTTGGTTTGTTTTCTTGAGTGAGATAACATGCCAGAAAGAAAACTGTGGCACTAGGGGCCTCTGTTTAGGTGCTTGAATTCCACTGAGGCTGTGTGAGTATGCCAGTTTCTAGTCTTAATCTGTTGAGGGAGGAGCTTACCATCAGTCACTTACAGTAATTAGTTCCCTCATTACAATGATTTAGTTCTTGTTGAAGAGAAGTGCTAATAAATATTTATAATATCCAAAATATACGCTATAATTCAAAATGCTAATAAATGCTGACATTCATTAAAAAATAAACCAATTTATATCAACAGTAAATTTGAAATATGATTCTTTTCCTTGTATACATAATCTAACTGCATGTTGAAATGTTCTTTATATAAAAATCTGAAATATTTTATGTCTTAGATTGCATTCATCTTAGGTTGC
This sequence comes from Passerina amoena, assembly GCA_013401095.1. Lineage (NCBI taxonomy): Eukaryota > Metazoa > Chordata > Aves > Passeriformes > Cardinalidae > Passerina > Passerina amoena. Next base: position 330,979 of record WBNP01000617.1, on the reverse strand, counting down.
ATTTATCAGAGAAAACCCTCTGACTGTGAAGCATGTTTTCTTCTATAAGTAATACCTTTTCTTGGGTCTTTCAGGAAAGTCAAACTGTTTTTATCTCTCTTATTTCCATCTGTATTTCACCAGTTCTTAGAACTTAAACATTTCTAATTTATTTGGGAGACATTATTAGACACCCCAATTCATCAATGTTATTTCTTTGGAGATAAAATTGATGATCATAGATCATCTTTCTGTTAGATATGTTGATTCATATCTTGGTGTCTCAAAAAAGGAGTGGCATTCCCTTATATTTTTTAACTTTGCCTTCACTGTGAATGAAGTGTGAAGTATATTTAATATAAAACTAGATGTTGTTCAAATACTTTATATAGGCATTTAAGGGGATAAGTGTGTGTAGCTCATTATCAGCCTGTGACTGAGACCAGACATGATGGAAGTTAGCATTTCTGGGATGATAAAAGCTTGAGAGTGATTTCGGCTGCTTTTAATGATTTTGGCTGCTTTTAAGTTTTTTTTTCTTCTGGAACATACTAATTTTTTTACTGAAATAATCTTGAATGAAATTTTTTATTTATGACATACCTAATGTTCCCTACAAAGTTTCTGGAATGTTATTTAGAAACCTAAGAAAATTTTTTATATTTGTCACCCATACCTGATAGCAAATCCCTATGCTTTATCCTGCTTGCAGGTCACCACCTTCTGAAACATTTTCGTGAATTCATAAATGACATGAATTTCAGTTTCATGGTAAAAAAAGTAATTCTGGATGCTCAGGGCTTTTTTGGATGTCCAAGTAAGAACTTTAAAAAAAAAATTCATTTTTCCTGCTGTTTTTAGCTGTTCTGAGATGTTAACAGTCTACCAGCAAAATACATTTTTAATGGCAGTAGAACAATATTTACTTGCATTATAAGGATTTTTTGTCCTTGATGAAGGTTTCTAAGGAGGTCCTTCTCCTAATATATTGGATACTATCATATTTGCTTCTGAAATAGGTTAACTTAAAGGTGTTGCTAGTGAATTTGGGTGTTGTTTATTTGAGATTCTATTTAATACTGGGTTTTATGCTGCAGGATGGCTTGAAGCCATAGGTGAATTAATACTTCTGCCAAAGAAGACTTTCTCTCAAAGGAGATTGTATGTATACCTGGCTGTGAAAACCAGTACATTAAATATGATCTTCAGTAAAATTTCCTCCAAAGTGTCAGGAGGTAATGGATAGTTGTGTTTAGTGGGTAGACTTTTATGAAACCTCCTTCATATTTTTCCAATCTCACTCTTTTACAAATCCCTTTTAAAACATGTTGAAAAATAAAATCCTAGTGTAAAATTAAACAGCTCCATTAAGGTAATGAGATAAGGAGTTAAATCCAGGCATTTTTTTGAAAGCCGGGTACAAAATTTAACCACAACCAAATACCATCCCTCACACTGTGTGCTGCTCCTCATTCTGATTAAATGTAATGCTAATGTTAACTGCCTAATGACAGTTTCCTAAAATGTCCATTTAGTTGAAGTGTTTCTTCATCTGTTTGTTTGTTCTTAATAAAAATCAAAACCTTTATGGAGAACTGCTTCTTTGAAGCCAGCATGTTCTTCCTACCAAGAAGATATGAAATGCTAATTAGCTCCTAAGCTGTTCTGAATGATTCGATTAGACTTCTTCTATATCCCACTTCTGGTTACGCCTTGGATTTTCCTGATGTTTCCTTTTTTCTTTTTTTTTTAACTATAAAATGGCAACACTGACATCCAGTGTCTAGTTAAATTAATTGCAATTGAGTAGTCCCTAAGGGTATTCCAGGTGCAAATCCTCTATTCCTTGCATATTTTCTAAGCATGTTTAAAGATGACAATGCATCCTACAAGTAATAAAAACCAGCCTTCTAGGAGATAATTGTGCAAGTCAAAGACAAGGGAAGAATAAAAATATTGATAAATGTCATCACAATGATGAAAAAAGTTACTTCATATGATGTTAAAAGGTTGAATTATTACCAAAAGGAATACCAGTTCAAGTTTTACAGGTAGAAGAATGTAATTCTTTTTTTTTCCCCAAGATTTTCTTTAATTGACAAAATCTCTTCAGCTTAGTGAATTTAAGCTTTTAATTCCACTATTTGAAATATTCATTTTTTCCCCTCAAATAGTTTTTAGGCATTTTGAAGCATTTACAGGGTGTAGGGAATGCTAAAGAAGGTCTATGATAATATAAGAAAAATGACAAAACAAAATTTTTTTAGCCATCTTGGGAACTGTGTGAAAATCTACTTTGAAACCAAAAAATTATTTCAATTAGAAGCAAAAATACTGGGGCTTGTGAAAACAAAGGAAGACCTTGCCATATGTCTATGCATCAAAGGAGTTCAGCTTATTTTCCATTTCTTATAAGAGTGTTTTACTTAATAATTTACAAAAAAAAAAGTTTTGTTTACATCTCTCTAGTATTCTTTGCCATCTGTCTAACATTTTCCAAAAATTTTCCTTTTTATTGAAGAAATAATAAGTCATGGGACTGGTTCTCTAGTTTGGCAGGTATATAATATTTCCAATATATGGTACAGTTATAATTAGGACTTTGCTTTAGCTAATCAGGCTTTCAAAGTTGAAGAGCATTAAAAGAAGACAAAGTGAAAAAACAGAACAAAATATAATCTAGTCATTTTTTTGGGACTAAATAGATTAAATTCACTTAGAAAAAAGATTTAACTCAAATCTCTTATTCTGACTCATGGGTGGAAGAGAGGGGATACACACTATGTCTCTAGAATAAATGTTCACTTTTTTTTCTTAAAAATGCATGAAAATGAAATGTTTCCTTTTAGATTAAATAGGAATTTTCAATTCAGATCCTTAAGGACCAAATTTGACCCTGATTTTTTCAAAAAGTGATCTTTGTTGCTCATTGGAGTGTTCATGATTGAGTGCATTGAAACGACTTTATAGTAGCGTCTAAGAGAATTTTTACTCATTGAAACTAGTCTATATAATGGCAGATTATTTTCAGGGGATTTTGATGTTATTTCAGCTGCCAAGCATTTGCCTTTATTAGTTGGGGTTTTTTCATATTCTAGTACATACAATGTTTGATTTAGTCATCCAATTCCAGAAAAGTTTGAGGACTTCTCAAACTTAGAACAAAGTAATAGCACTCAAGAAGCATTTCTTGACATACAAAATGTGGTCCTAAATACTTTCAAAGTTTCAGAGAGAAACTTGGTAACAAAACCACATTATTAACTAGATAAAAGTATCACAATTTATAGGTAATGTGTTTATGCATGAAAGAAGGCCTAGAATTGTTAGGAACCTCGTCACGGTTTAACCCGCCAGAGAGCAATCACAGTTAGAGACAAAGCACCCCACAACTGCTCACTCACTTCCTCACCAGCAGGATCAGGAAGAGAATTGGAAGAGTAAAAGTGAGAAAGCCCATAGGTTGAGATAGAGTCAATTTAAAAGGTAAGGCAAAAGCCATGTACAGAAGCAGAGAAAAACAAGGAATTGATTCACTGCTTCCTGTGTCAGGCAGGTGTTCAGCCAGCTCCAGGAGAGCACAGCCCTGTCACACATAATGGTGACTTGGGAGACCAACCACCACCACTCCAAATATTCCCCTCTTCCTCCTTCTCCCCTCAGTTTTATATGCTGAGTATGATGTAATGTGGGATGGGATATGCCTTGGGTCAGTTTGGGTCAGCTGTCCTAGCTGTGTCTCTTCCCAACTTCACATGCACTCCCAGCCCCTTGTCCAGTGTGTCAAAATAAGGAACAGAAAATGCCTGGATGCTGTGCAAGCCCAGATCAGCAATAAAAGAAAATTCTCTATATTATCAATACTGTTTTCAACACATACAAAACACAGCCCATATGATGTAGTCTAAAGAAAATGAGCCCTATACCAGCCAGAACTAGCACAAATTTTTGCTCACTTATTAGCTTGCAGTTCCTAAAACATGTCTCCTTATGCTTGCTTATGTTATGTCCTAAGTATTTTGAGAAATGCTTCTGTGACAGTGGTCACAGGGGTCTTCAGGTGAGGAAAGAGATGAGAATGTTGACTCCATGTTCAAAAGGCTTGATTTATTATTTTATAATACATATATTACATTATAACTAAACTAAAAGAAATAGAAGGAAAAGGTTAATCTCAGAAAGGAATGAATAACAAACAAAGGTCTGTGGCTCAGACAGAGAGTCTAAGCTATCTGGTCTGTGGTTGGCCATTAATTGTAAACATTCAAGATGGGCCAATCACAGACACCCCTGATGCATTCCACAGCAGCAGATAACCATTGTTTACATTTTGTTGCTGCAGTTTCTCAGCTTCTCAGCAGGAAAAAATCCTAAGAAAGGATTTTCACAAAAGATGTCTGCGACATGCTTCCAATAAATTATTAAAGAATATTGTAGGTCATTCCAGTTAATATCTTGCTTGTTGGCACAATCCAAATTTTCTGAAGGGCAAAAAAAATTATTGCCCACAATTTATATTCATGACTTGAGATCAAAGTTTTATTTCACCAAAATTATTAAAAGGACAACTAGACATAGCCAGTATCAGTTAATGCGTCTACATACAAAGATTAGGTCTTCAAATGCTTTTCCTCAACTTCTGAATAACTACAGAGGAACCTCTATGTTTAGAGACACATAAAGCCTTATGCGGCTTTTATAAAAAATAGATGCTTAAGAAGTCAAGAACTTGCTAAAAAATGTCAAGTTACCAGAAATAGTCTTTGTCAAAAGGCACAGTCAGAGAAGTTACCTGTGATCACAGTGGCTTACCTGATATTTCTGTTTGCAATGATCAGAAGTTGTTATTCTTTGTCTACCACACTGCTTGGGTATCAAAGGGGCTGCTGAAGTGAGGAGGAAATTGCTCAGTAAGCTAAACTGTTCTTTAACAGTACAGATGTTATTTCCCAACAATTCCCAGTGTGGATACAGTGTGGATTCCTCAGCATGAAGTGTTTGACTCTGAAAACGCAGAGAATTGCTTCACACCTAGGACACACTGAGTGCCTTTATAAAAAGTTAATTTCTTACAGTACAGTGTAAATTGATAAACCCTAATATTCTGGGCATGAATTTCCTCAAATAAGCTAGTTAATATACTTCACTTTATTTCTGACTTCTAGGGAAAGTGAGGAAATGGTTTTAGAATTGGCCAGTACTTTTCATTCTATTTTAAAAATCAATTTTGACATTCTGTAATCTAAGTTTCAGAGACAGTTAGGTACTTCAAGACAAGATTTGTGAAATATGTTGGTGCCTTTGGTTGCAGGTGAGAAATGCAGCAGGCTAGATGTCAAAGTAAGACATCATTATCTCTAACTATTAATTCACAGTATAAATCAGCATGGAATACCCAATGCAGCTCTGGAATTCCAGTTCAAGAGACACATAGCAGAAACTGAAAACACAAAGACCTCGCAGGTGATCAAAGATATAGCTTAGTTTTCATGAGAATATAATCAGGACCACTAATCTGGAAAAGAGACAAGTACGGTGTAGCAAGGGATATGATAGAAGTTTTTAATATCCTCATATTGCAGTCAACAGACAACAGCTGTCTCCATTAAGTAAAAGAACAGGATGTATCAAAAAAAAAAAAATCAACAGACTACATATTCAAAATAAAGAGAAAAAGAAATTTGTCCACACAATGCATAGTAGAAAAATAACATCTGCTAGTGTTATCTAGATTTAGTAGACTCTTTTGGACTGAATGATAAATGATACTGAAGTTGTTTTGTTTAGAATCATGTAAAAGTTTATGTTGGAAGGGACCTTTGAAGCTGCTCTAGTTCCAGTCCTTCTGTTATATACCTTTCACAAGATAAGGTATAGCTTAGCTTGCCCAAAGCCCCATGCAACCTGACCTTCAACACTTCTGTCATGGTTTAACCCTAGTCAGCAACTAAGTACCATGGAATCCTCCATTGTGGTGGAATGAGAAGGAAAATCAGAAAGAAAAAATTAAACTCATGAGTTCAGATAAGAACAGTTTCATAATTGATGCAAAATTTGATAGTAATACTATGAATGATAAAAATACAAATTTTACTACTGCTACTATTACTGCTGCTGATGGGGAGAGGTGGGGCTGGGGGTTAAGGAGTGGGGAGAGAGACAGAGAGAGAATGAGAAAGAAAGCCCAAGAGAAACAAGTGGCCTACAGTACAACTGCTCCTCCCACACAGACTGATGCCCAGCTCATCCCTGAGCTGTGATCGGGTTCTTCCGGCCAACTGCCCCCTGTTTATGGTGAGTATGAGGTTCAATGGAATGGAAAATCAGCTGTCCTGGCCATGCTTCCTCCCAGCTTCTTGTACACGTGTTTTCTGGCAGAGCATGGGACACTGAAAAGTCCAGATATAGAATAAACAGTACTAACAACTAAAACATGTCAGTGGTATCAACACTAGAGCCATACTAAATCCAAACTTCAGCACTTTACCAGCTACTGAGAAGATAATTAACTTCCACTCTGAATTATATTATTCATCTGTGATCTAACTTTAGCCTTCTAAAATTCAGATGTGTTCTCTGTACTTCTTCTTTATGTACTTCTTCTTTTCTGTTTTTTTGACACTAGATCAACAGAGATAAGACACCACCTTTGAAAAAATATTTCCTCTTATCTATTTAGGGCTTCATTTTTAGGATGGAATGGATTGCCCTAATAGAGATTTTTTTTTTCCATGTTTAAATCTGAGTAGTTTTCTTGACCCTTTTGAAAAGTAGTCAAGTTGCTTATGATATTTAGCACAGTGATACAATTGAGAATGAAAAAAAAAATTAACAAAATTCAGGAAAAAATGCATTTGAGAAAACACAGCTCCCTCCAAGGCTGTCTGCTTTTGTTTAGCTTAGTTTTTATAAGAAAAAAAAAAAAGTTCTATTAGGGCACAAGGGTGAACATTTATTATTTCTTTGAGGTTGCATGAATGTCATTGCCACTGGTAGCAGTACAAGTTTTTATCCACAATTTTAGCATCTTATCTTTACAATCACTGGTCATAGAAACCCTATTAGGGGAATTTTATCCATATATTCTTCCTGAGTTAGGATTTATTTCTGACTGGAGTTTTGGGCAGTGCTGCCCTTCCATTGCCCTTGTGTGGAGCCCATGAAAGTCATCACAGTTCTGTAATTCTGCAGTCTTTATCCTCAGGAGGCTATGAAGGAGAAGGCTCTGCTATGGCCTTCTGCATTTTACTCTCTATCATCTGAAACATATTTTCCAAGATATGAAGCAAGGATTTTAATTATTTCAACTTCTTTAGAGAAAAAAATGATTTTGAAAGAAATCAAGTTCTCGGCTAGCCAAGACAGCATTCCAACAAACTATAGTCAATGGATAGACAGCTAATAAGTTAGGTCTCTATCCCTGTGATGAAGAAATACAATTTCAAGTGAGATGGAGCTATTTCTGAAAGTGAATTTAAAAAAAAAATCCCTTCAACTGTCCTTAAGAACATATGATGCTGCTGTGAAATCCTGTCCTGAGCTTGCCATGCCTTATACAATCTCACCAGCAGCAATCCAGATAGGAAAAAAAAGAAAAAAAAAAAAAAAGAAAAAGAAAAAAACCCCAACCAACCAACCAAACCAAACTAAACAAAAAAAAGAATCTAAAAAAAACCCAACAAACCAATAACCAAACAAAACAAAAAACAACAAAAACAAAAACAAAAAAAAAAAAAACAAAACCAACCAACCAAAAAAATATGTTGCATAGATTTAAAGTAACACATAGGAAAAGAAATCACAGGTGAGATATCTTGGCCTGAAGTGCATTAATAAAGGCAAGAAGGAAGGGGTTCTTCAAAATGATACCACTTCTAGACTCCTTAAATAGGAGCTAGACTCCTAGCTTAAAAAACTGCCTGCACGGTATAATGTTCTTCCAAGGCTGAGACTCAGTTACACAAAAAACAAAAGGAAGAGAAGGCATTACTTTTAATAATTTCATGTTTCAAAGTCCTTAGTCCTACAAATATTTTTCTGTTGTTTTCCAATCATGAAGCAACAAATAATCACTACAAATATAAAGATATTAATTGATACTGGGGAAGATTTTCATGATGGTCTACTAAGAGTTTTAGCCAGAGTAATACCTAAGAAAATGGACTAAAACAAGAAAACCATTTGTTTTATCTAGTACAAAAAATAGTTCAATTCAAGCTGGTAGAAAATACATCCTCCCCTTCCCTGCCCAACATTATCCTGCCCTTACCTCCCTTCTTTTCCTCTTCCCTTCCCCCATTACCCCTTAACACCTCTTCCCATTTTCTTTTCACCACCATTTTAACTGACATACACTTTGAAAGGAATTATTATTAATGGAAAGCACCCATTAAAAGGAGATACTATTTGCAGAGTATAATAACTCTTATCATTAAATGTAAAAAAGCTATTTTTTTTAGTCAAAAAACAAAGAGAAATTTTAATGTCTTTAAAAGAGATTATTTTCAAGATTAGAACCAAGTAAATTTAAAAATAAAGACATATATAACTTTTATAATTATTTCTATATATGCAATAGGAAACAATGAAAAAGTTGCAGTAAATGTACAATTAAGTATTTCAAAATATTTACTATGCCTGTTATATAGTTTTTTGGCTTACAATAGGTGTAAAAAGATAATGAAAAAATTAATTCTATATGAAATTAATTGGCTTAAAACTACATAATGGGACATTACTGAACAAATCAAAATCCAAATCCAAATTACCTGTTCTGACAATTACTCTGTGAAAGATATTGCAAAAAATAAACATTTCATAGCATTTTTGTGAAGAAAACATTTCTGCAAAAATTTTCATCAATGGTTGTGCCTTTCTGTATCAGGTAAAGGAACTGATAACAATTTTTTTCTACTGTGATACTGTTACTCCTACTTAATCTTTAATTTACAGTCACAGTCAAAATTTAGTAGAATTTACAAGGTTTTTTTTGAGGGACTAAAGACCCTCAAAGCTAGCATTTTTTACTAACATTCTGGAAACATTTCTATAATTTAAATTATGCCTTGGATATGTGCATTGCAGTATTCCATCTAAAAAAAAAGTGTGTCTTCATCTAACAAAAGTAGATAAAATTCAGTCAAGGTTTAACATACTCTGCCTGCTCCATAGTCACAAGAACTTATGAATCAGCCCAAATCAGAACATAGTCACAGGCAGCAGCTGAAAGGGCAATTATGTTATGTTTCAATATAAAAGCTATTTAAGTTTACTGCTGTAAACTTTGACTGCAACTATCTTGTCTTCTGTACAGCAGCCTTCAAACTTTCTTAACCTATCTAGGATCAGTTTTCTTTCATACTACTGTCCTTTCTTTACTTTTGATAAGTGTTTTTGAGATCAGTATAAATCTCCTTTTTTCAAATTGTCTTTATGCAAATTATAAATTTTCAGTTACAGATATTATACTTTGCAGACAGCAAGATCAAACTCATATATGGAATTTTATTGAAAAGGTTATATTTTTCCATCATGTTCTTCCTTTTTTTTTTTTTTTAACTTCTGTTTTCAGTTGAGAACAGCGGAATAAAGGCTATTAATTTTCATTTACTTATCTTGGGTAATATAAATTTTCTCAGTATTCTCTTTGGTTTCTGGTCAATTATGGTAGAAGAAAAAAACCTAAAAAGGATAGCTAGAACATATCTTTTATTTCAGATTATCTGGTGTCACCTATTTTAAAACAGACTTAATGAGCTGATACAATTGGCATTATTTCTTGTCATCCTCAGGATAATGTAATTACATGACTACCTCACAAGACAATGGATGACCTGTAACATTACTGAAAGTAGTCAGGTCCCTTAGGTAAATGTATTGGAATCTGCAGACCAAAAACATAAGTGCTAATGCCAACACTGACTTGAATGAGCTGTGCATTTCTGAAGATTATTTGCTACATTAAAAAAAATAAAAGAAAGAAAAAAGAATGATTCTATGGGGCACTGAGTAACAAGGGTTTTTGGGCTGGCAGGCATGCAACCATGCAGTTAAAATTAAAGGGCATTGAGATGGACTTCATAGTCTTTGTTTCAGAAATGTTTTTCTTGAACTGATTCTCTGACAATATTTATCTATTTAAGACCCCTCGTGATACTGAGAACAATCAGCCTCACATCTAAACTCTTCTACATAGGCATAGTTTAGATGAATTGTCATTCTCCAGCTATTTTATATGGATTTAGGCAGGGAATTGTTCTGTCTGTGTCTAGAACAGAGTTAACTGTTTTTTACAGCAATACACTGGTGCTGACTTTTGAAAAGCCACTGCTGACAACCCAGCAGTGTTTTGAGTATTTCTGAGCAGTGCTTACACAACATCAAGGCCTTCTCTGTTTCTTGCTCTCTGCCCTGCTCAGTAAGTAGGATGGGAGTAGGATGTGAGTGCTCCAAATTGACCAGAAATACATTTCACACCATGGGATGCCATACGCAACAACAAAGGCTTAAGAAGGGATGTTCTTGGTTATGATGTTTATCTTCCCAGGAAAATGTTACATATACTGGGGTCCTCTAAAGGGGGCTCTACATAGCCTGACAGTGGGAAGTAGTAAATAAATCCCGCTTCTTTGTTTGCACATTTAGCTTTTGCTTCACTTTTTTTCATGGCAGAGCGTAATGAAATGCTGGATGGTGACTACTGTTCGGTGCCTGTACTGTTTGATAAAGATAAATCATAATTTGTATTTTCAGTGAGTGTAGTACAGTTTTTTGCGGAATTTGATGGCATTATTGAAGCTTGACCGCTGTGCAGCTGTGTTTGAATGCTACCAGATGGACACTGTAGCATGGTATTTTCTTATTTTGAAAAATAGCAAAAGCTAGTTCAGAAGAAGGATGAGTAAGGACCTAGAGTAAGTGTCATCCAGTCTGCCTCACTTCAAATAAAACCCTCTGAACACAGAAAAAAAGAAAAAAATCCAGAAAAAAGTAAACCAAATCCAAAACAAAAGAAACAAACAAACTGAGAAAATTAACAGTTTGATTCACAGCACATAATTTTATCCAGAATACCTAGAGATTGGAGGTCAGTTCTCATCTCCAAAACAGACATGTGCAGTGTATCATCAGGAAATTCTGAATGTGAGTTTAGGTGACAGGAGGAGAATAACCGTAGTGGAGGGAAATTATCTGTCAAAATTCATCTTCCAGAATAAACCATCTGAACTATACATAAAGCTTAAGTTTTATTTTATATATTGACTGATATCCTTCCAGGACTGGTAGAGTTTAAATAACGTTGAAGTTGTTGATTATTTTTTTCTAAAAAACTGAGTCTATGCAAAGCCAGGTGTGAAGGAAAATATCACCAGTATTTTGTTTATTTGACAAATGCATATAACATTCTCAATGGCCAGTCTTTGAAACTCCAGCCTATGGATGTCAGCCAAGACAACTTTAAATGAAAGGCAAGAAAAGAACCAGTTGTCCAAGGCACAGTTTCCTTTTTACTATGAGTTGGTTAACGTTGAAAGGTGAGCTCCCTTGTCTTTGGCTTCATTTGAAGTTTGAGCCCTGGATCAGTCCCTTCTGCCTTCTCAGTTCCTACTCACTTACTGCTATGTGCCATCTCTGCCCTAGGAAGATTTGTTTCATGCTGCTGCCCAGGTTACATCTTTTGAAGATTATAGAAGTATATAACTTTCAGACTTTTATGACAGTCTGACTATATATTTACATTACTCACTGAATTCTTAAGTTCTGTCTCAAATGCACATCTGAAATGTTTATTTCATTGACATGTTTTTCACATAGCATTTGGGGTACTACAGACTGACATTTTATTTCTGTAACATTTTTCTGCAACATTTAAGTCCCATGTTCTCAACTGCTTTAACCTTGTGTTTATACCTTATGTTCTTATGACCGACACTCTTCCTTTATAAGAGTAAATGCATTGAAAAATCTCATATTCCACAGTCTTACATGACCTTTTAGAGAATAGGATGGAATTAATAAGGATTAACTGCATGGTATTTGACTTGGATTGCAGTGGTCAATTGTATAACCATATGATGGGGAATGGTGGTTTAAGGAGCTGTTGTTTTGATATTGACCTTAAGCAAATAGATCACAAGTTGAACATGAGATACCAATGTCATGCCCTGTGCAAAAGGCAAATATCATTCTAACATATTTAAATACCAGCTTAACTCATATGAAATGTGAATAATCCATCAAATCTTTTCAAAATTATTGAGATTATTGAGCTTTCAGCTAGCATATGGTGGTCAGTTTGGGTTACTGTGGTTGAGATGTGTACAAATGGGATGCTGGAGACATCTGTGAGAATGATCAGCCATAAAAATGAATTAACTAAGAGGAAAAAAAAAAAAAAGAAAAAACCAACCTGGAGATCTTTTTTCAATAAATTGAAATTAAAACTTTTTTCCAGAGATGGCATCTTAATAGGTTTCACACAATGAATAAGGCCAAAGATTTAAATCACAGTTTGAAAGATTCAGGTATAATTATTATTAACCTCTGCAAAGCTGGGTTTTTAGAAGCACTGAATTACCTGGAAAGGCTGAAATCTGAACATCAGTAAGCTCAGGTTAGACTGTTGTCTCTTTAGACTGAGCCTGCCTTGGTATGAAACAGATAGACTGCATAACCTTGCAGGGTCATTTTTTTCTACAATTATTTTATTAATAAAAATATGTTTTAAAGATTTAACTTGAATTGTGAATTGATGGGATATATTTTATCCCATGCTAAGAACAGAGCATAAACTTTTATCATGAAAAAGGGAAAAACAGCTCTTGTGTTTAAAAGGTTAAACATTTGAGACATTATAATTTTCTGATCAGTTCTACTCAAATTTTTTTCTACTATCATACCAATGACTTTTAATGGTGCTTCCTTTGTTAAATATCCCTCATTCTCAGGCAATGGGTAGCCATCACTATATACAAAAATGTATGCTATCAATATAGTCTGCTACATACTTTGCAAGGTCCTGCATCAATCAGGATATGTAAATATAATCAACATAAAAAATGCCTCTGTCAATTAGTTTTTTATCTTTCCTAACATTATCAGTATATTTAGAAGATATTACTTGGAATGTTGGGTGATAAAACGAAAGACAGGCTGTGTATAGTCTTAAGGCAGTTATAACTTTTTAAAAGTCATCTGCTCCCCGAGAGACATTTGGTTACAGAAAGGGATATTTTCCTGTCCATTTCCTGTCTTGATCACTTTTTGTTCAGTCTCTGGTGCTCCTGAAAAATTTTTAAAAATATTATATGGAAAGAAGATGTATTTCTCTTGGGAAGTGAGCAGATTGCTGAATCATTTCAAAATGGTATTTTCTGACCTGAGAATCAATCTAACAAACTGAATTCTAAGAGCTAAAACAGAGAGTCATAAAAATAAAATTGAAGGATTTATACATTTTAAAATATGGAAGCTATTATCACACATGCACACACTTACACACACATACACAAAGTTTTGTTTTATCAAAACTTGTGCATATACACATGCATATGTATATATATAAAGTTCAGCTATTGTATCTCAGGATATATAATTTCCTAAAACTTTTAATAGGAATCCATCAAGCTGTTTTGTACTTTCTTGTCAATATTTTTTTTTGCTGGAGCTGCTCCACTGAAAGAATTCTTTCATGTGTTTTAATACAAGCATACATTTTCATGCAGCTGTTAAAATTTGAATCATTATTGCTGTTATTATGAAGGCAATATACCTTGCATACAAATCTGTTCTCTTTCAAAGCCTTTACCTAAATGAATGAAATGAAACTCATTTAAATTATATGTATATATATATATAACTCATTTGCATTATGTTATCAATCATTTCTCTTTAAACCTGAACCCTCAGAACCTGTTTGTGCCAGTGATACTGTATTAAAGATAAACATATAATTACAACAGGGGCATTTTACTGATGTATAATAGGATTTCATTACTAGCAAATAATTTTGGTAATACGATATTAGTGCAATGCCACTGTAAGAGGTTGCAATGCTTCTCAAATTATAATAAAGCACACTTTTCTAAGTATGTGGCTTAAAAATAGCTATTCTTTAAAAAAAAAGAAAAGGAGTTGTATGAAAATGAGTTCTGTATTCTAATATCTCTTCTCAGTTTGTGGTCTGATAAAATATTTGAACTCTTTGTCACAAGTACAAACAATTCTATTTAAACAAAATTACCTTAGGATTTTGAGGTGTTCTTGTCCCAGCTGCAGTGAAATTTGAGTTATGAGGACTGAAAAAGTTCACTTCTGGTACATAGTGAAGACATAATGAATACATCGGGAGTAGTTGTGGTGCAAGGATTCTCCCAAGCACAACGGCATCATGGGTCAATTCTGACTTACACAGAGATCTTTGAAATAGCAATTATTTCATAAATATTTTATAAGAACAACTAGCACAAAAAGGGGGGGTGGAGGGAAGCTGGTGTTTGATTTTGGTTTGGGGTTTTTTTAATTATGATTTCTAATCCAGACACTCTCCAAAAGAAAGAGGACTACGGTTTTCAAAGTCATTGTATTTACGCATCGAGGTGGCTGCAGCAGCTCCATGAGGGAGGCTGGGGGCTGCCCCAGCCAGACACAGCCCGTTCCAGCCAGATCCAGCCCAGTTCCAGCCGGATCCAACAGCACAGCCTACAGTTGAGGCAGGGGCAGCACTGGGGGAAAAGTGAGGAAAAAAGGAGAGGAGGAAAAAAGGAAGTGAGAAAAACCTCTTTGCTGACACAGAGGTGAGAGATGAAGGAGGGGAGAAGGTGTTGCAAGTGTGGGAGCACAGATTCCCTGTAGCTTATGCAGGAGCCCATGCAGAGCAGCAGCTGTTATTGAAATAGCTGTTCATGCTTGAAATCTTATGAAATTAATGAAGAAAATAAAGTTTTCTCATTTTTGGTTAGAATTGTTGGTAGCTTTGCATATTTTTGAAGGACAACTTTAGAAAATGTTGTGTGAGTGAAACCTGACATGGTGCAGCAGCCAACTAGGCAGCATGTTCTTTGGCACTAGAGAGAAGCCATCCTGGGAAGGTGTGGAGGGATAGAATGTAAGAAAATAGTGCAGAAGGTAGTCTCACACCTGAGGAGGTACAGCTGTACTAATCACCAAAGATTAGGAACAGGCCTGCCCTTGATAGGCCACAGCTGTGTCCAATAAGAAGACAAGTGCTACGAAAGAGTGGGTTAGCTGGGTGAGGAGAGAGTTGGAGTTTGTTGGCTGTGGTGTGAAGAGAGTTGGAGTTGGTTGGCTGTACTGTGAAGAAGAAGGAGTCAGTGCTGTGAGAGCCTGCCCATGAGAAATCATCCAGAAGGCATGGGAGTTTTGCAATATAATGACAACAGGAAGGTATCACATTCCACTGCAATAATGTTGGGATCCCACTCCTAACACCAATTAGGGTTATGGTCCTCTGGAATAATACTAGGATTTGGTTACTAAAAGATGATTGTCTGAATTATGAGACCTTACGCTAAAGTCAATAGTATGGATTGCTTTTAACTGTAAGTGTGAGAGAGAGAGGTAGAAATAGCAATGGGGCAGGGAGAAAGAGAGAGGGAGAGAAAGATTATAGTCACCACCATGTCTCCCCTGGTCCTTCTTCTGGTCTTTTCAGTGGTAGGATCCCCAGAGTGACCTTCTGGAGAAACGACTTCTATACAATCTTTTCCAATGCAGTTGATTCTATACGGAATCAACTATATTGGAAAAGACTTTTGAGATCATTGAGTCTAACCTATGGCTTAATACCTCCTTGCCAACTAAACCACGGCACTGAATGCCACATCCCGTCTTTTTCTAAACACCTCCACAGGTGGTTACTCCAGAGGTATATACGCCATTCCCACAACTTGGGATGGCATGTGTGTAAGCAGTTGCTTCCTCTCCCACAGTTTTCCATGATGGGACTCTTGTCTGAATAGATTACTGAGATCTGCCTCAATGGGTCTTGCATCTTCCTGTTGTTGCATCCATGCTTTCCCCACAGTCTTCAGAGTGTAATCTTGTCTGGTGGGCTGATTCCAAGCATTTCACCTTCTTGTCAGCCTGAAATTAATGCCTTCCTGTTTGCCATCTGTGCCTGTTGTGGTGGCTTGTGAGGACTTCCTCCTATGACAGTGCTTTGAGACAAGTTCACTGCATTCTTTAAATCCTGACAGAAGAATACTATAGACACTTATCTGGAAGGAAAGTCTGTATAAGGGAGAAGGAAAGAGTAGATAAACATTCAGCCCCAGGGAGCTATGAAAGCAGGAGATGGAAGGAAGCTCAACGCACTATAGCAATGCCCACATTACTAGGGCAACAGCTTTCTTTGTCTCTATAGGGAAGTCCTACATTGTTTTGGGGTTTTTTTTCGGCCGTAGGAAAATTTCAAAACAAAGGAGTATCACTTTTGTTAACAGGGACTTTTTCTGATTCAGGACATCCTCTGCAGTTCATCTTTTTCACATTGCTACAAAGTGCCATATATGAACCAGGACAGATCTTAAAAATTATTTATCCTTAGACAAAGACTTCTGTAAGCCAAAACAACTGAAAACTGTGATGGAACTACACTCGACAGGAAACTTGATTTTATATAAGGGTAAGAGGATGCAGGCCTTACTTCACCCCGATTTCCCTAGCCTCTGGATATTTTTGCTTTGCAATCTTATTCCTACAGATATTTTGGAGGTAATCTAGACAGCCAGTTTCCTTGCCTATGTGCTTCTCTTCATCATGATGTTCTGAAGTCTGCACATGTTAAGAAACAGTTTAGGCTGTTTTAGGGGAAAGCAAGTTATAAGTCACGATTTATATGCATGTCTGAAATTTCAGACCAGAGGTAATTGATTCCTATGTGACTATTACCAAAATGAGCAATATCTACATTAAGGGGTTTAAGTTTGGAGTTTATATTTGGCTTGTTTTGATTTTACTTGAAAGTGAGCTTTGGAAGATTTTTCCTTTTTCTTTTTTGTGTGTGTCTTTGGCCTTTTAATAAAATATAACTTTGTCTAAACTAGCCTTTGCCAACATTTGCCTTTGTCACATGCCTCTCACTGTCCCTCATTGAATCAATTCTAATTTGCATCTGCTCTATCATGTCCATAATTTGTCTTTCACAAAGTCATGGCTCATAGCTTCATTAATCATGCCAAAATTGCTAACTTGCAAAGTTTCTGTGGATAGCTTGGGTGCTGATTGGGTGGATTTTAGTGTTGAGATTCATCACTTGTGTTGTAGTGTTTTTGAATTCTGGGGAGGCATGTTTGCTTTTCATCATGCAGACACTTATTCACTGACTTACTTGGAGAATGTCATGCATATTAACATAAAAGAATTTCTTATCTTAAGCTTGAATACATTATTTATAATTACTGTTATTATTGATTATGTCAATGTTATTTTGTTGCTGTGGCTGTGAATATGGTTGTTATTTTCCCCTAAAACTGGAATAATAATTTTGGAATTAGAATTGCTATTTTCTACACTTCCAGTGGGTGACTCTGGACACATTGCTTAGAACTTATGGCTCAGTTTTTTTCTGAGTTTAGACACAGTGTCTAAAATCCATCTGGGCTAAGAAGTGAGACCAGGCCACTCAATACAGAACAAACATCCATCTACCATAATGAAATGGTTAGAAAAATATCTGGTTTGAATATGCAGAGCATAATAGTTCTGTTTCCTAATTTCTTTGTACTTGACTTTGCATGCTTCCAGTACTCTTTGTACCTAACTCAGGAAGTAATTAAATTTTTAAATGAAATTTGATTATGCATATCACATCTAAATACATGTAAACCCAAAGATGAGTTCTTTATTTCTAGCTGTGTATTTCAACAGGAAAAGATCTTTGCCCTGTAACTTCAATGAAAGAGTACTAAGGAGTAACTTACTTTGTCCCATAAGTATTTAGGAACATTACGTCAAGGGAAATGCCTCTTAGTTAAAAAAAACTCCCTAATTTACATGTTTGAATGAGACTGCTCTTCTAGTTTCTTATTCACCCATCTGAAGGTAGAGGGAAAAATTCTGTAGAATGGAATGTCGACTATTACATTTACATACTCAGGTGAACAGGAAATGGAAGAGTAGGAATTTATCAATTTGATTATAGAACAAGATTTCTAGATTTTCTTTATAAGGCCAAATTGAAAACAATTATGAACATACCAGTGCAAAATTATTCAGATAAAGATAGATAAAATTTGCAGAGACATTCCTTAAGTTTCTAAACACTTTTAAGACCTATTTAGTGGTTAAACTGTTGCTTAAATTTCAAATTGAAGTTTATATTTCAGGCACGTGATCTGAAATAAACCCAATGTCCATTAAATGTGGTTTTCTGAAAATATGTTGCACTGTTCATATTAGAAATGGGAAAAGAATAATAAAACTGGGAAAGCTAATAGCAGGCTCTCACAATTATTTGTATTATTATCTCATCTGTCATGCAGATTAAAACCAGCATAGATCCCATGAGATATTATAATTGATATTATTCAATTTATGAAATAGAAGTTATGTCACAAACCCCAAATTTTTGTTCTCTTTACCTTGCTCTCTCATATTGCTTGAATTTATTCTTTATCACATATGAAATCCATTACCATGTTACTCATAGCAAGTATTCATAAATTGTATGTTCTATTTTCTCTCTCTGAAAAATATTAAATGTATAGGTGAACTTATCCCAAATTTTAGGTTGAATTCCAGCCTTTTTCACATTTTGAAAATTAAGTCTTCAAGGTACACCTTATATTTACTATGGAGACACAGTTGGCATAAACCACCTCAATAAACAATAACATTTTTCATTTTTTATTTCTCTGTAGTATAGCAAGATTTTCTCATCAATGGTATAATGAATAAGAAAGAATAGTGGATGTGTCAGCAAAATTAACAGCTGCTATTGTATTCAGAGAACTATAAGCTGTTATCAGCACAGACATCAGTCAAAAACAGATTGATGAATGAATAACAACTTTTGATTTATGCACTACATAGATAAAAATGTTTAGCATTTTTCTCAAGAAGAGTGAAGAGTGTGATAAATGCTAAAGGATTTTTAGAAATTTAAAACTCTTCAAGGAGATACTTTTAAGGGGCTGGTTAAAACTCCCAGGAAAGAGATTTCCAAGAACAGTCTGAATGGATAGCCTTAGAAACAATGGAAAATAAATTCAAGATTTATTAGAGTTAATCAGAAACTTCTTCTATCTTACTTCAGTTTTAACTAGAAGAGACTATCTAGAATGGAACAGAATGGATTTATTCTGTCATTCTACTAGGGAATAAAAAGGAGAGACAGGGCCATATATTACTCTCAGTTTCCACCATTGCAACATGGCATTATCTCTGCAGAAATTATTTAAATGCCATTGGTTTTATACCAAGGCAACTAAATGGGTTTAGCTGATTGTAAAAAATTATATCTGTGGGCTAATGCATGGGACTCATGTTTGTCAGTTTGGTGAACATCCAGTAGTGGAATGCCATCGAAAAAGCTTTTCTGCAGAGCAATCTCTTTATTGGATCTACTTGTTGGAAAACACTGACTTTAGTTGTTGCATCCATCATTTTATTGATTATTGAATATTTGACATAGCTGTCCAATGTTTACCTTGGGAACATTTTATATGTACTGGACAAAAAAATACATGCTGTGTTAATACTCTTTATGTGTATTATTGTATGCCCAGAGGCAGTTTATAATTCATGCAGGATTAAAGTCATTATCAGGCATATGCTTTGTCCATTTGGACAAAGGACTGAAAGAGATCAACTCCTCTGTATATAAGTAACAACCTAATTTCACAAACACAGGTCATGAACCTAATCCAGTTAAATTCCAGATTCAAATTTATATCAACATAGAAACAAATCATAAAGCTGGCAATTTCTTCAAATAGAAAATAATCAGATACATAAATAAAATTAAATTGGAAAAACAACTTGAGAAAAAATATCTCCAGTGTACAATTTTTCAGATAATCAAGGGACAGAACTGGTAAGTAAATTGAAAGGATAAAAAATTCTAGTAAGTAGAAATCTGAAAGCAACATGATATATTGAGAATAATTTAAGAAGAGCACAGGCAGGTAAAATGTAGTATTGTTATCATTAACATCTAGGATAATAAAAGCAATTTTTAACATCTTGTAGGCTTCTATTGATCATGGAACTCAGCACGATGATACTAAGCAGAAAATACAAATAAAACTTGTTAACAATTGTAAATGTTGATCAAACTATAAATTAATGTATGATAATGCCTGATGTGTTTACATTCAAGGATATTGGTATGGTAATATTTATCAAAGTTAATTAGCTTTGTCAGGGAAGAAGCAATATCCAACAAGTTTCTAGAACTAGTTAATAAAATGTCAGCCTTAGTGGGATTTATCTTCATAAAAATTCTTCACCGTTCATATATTAATATTACCCAAACGATCAGTCAAGACAGAGACAGCTCAAGTATAATTAGGAAGAAGTGCTGGATAAATCTGTTAGTACTAAATCATATTGAGAAACAAGAAATTACAGGTATCAGACACATCACCAGCAGATTTTCAGAATTGAACCCCCAAAACTAGTTCAGCCATAAATATTTAAATACAAATATAATGTAATGTCAAATATGCATTTTTCTTCATAAGACAAGGCTTTTCATATGAAAGTAACAACCAGAAATTGGGGACAAGTAAAGTCATTCAGTAGATTATTCAGTAAATCAAGATACAGTATTTGGAAGCATCTGAGAATCTTGTATATGAAACACCATAAAATTATTATATTCAAATCTGTGTATATTTTATTTTCTGATGCAGATAGGGCTAATATTATACTGTTGCACAGAGATAAACATGGTGAGTAGGATGTAAATGATGTCTTGTTATTAATGCTCTGTTTAAACAAACTCAGGAATTTGACCATGGAAGCACAGAATGGTTTGGGTTGGAAGGGACCTTAAATATAATCTAGTTCCAACCCTTTTGCCATGGCAGGTCTGTGTTTCACTGTATCAGGAATTTCTTCCTAATCCCTAGTCTAAACCTGTTCTCTTTCAGTTTAATCATTCCCCCTCGTCCTGTCACTTCATGCTCATCTAACTATTGTATCTCTGTCCTTCTTGGAGGTTTCCTTCAGGTACTACAAGACTACAATAACGTCACCACTAAAAAGCCTTCTCCTTTCTAGGCTGAACAATCCTAATTCTTTCAGCCTTTCCTGAGTGCTCCATCCCACCAACAATTTTGATTTCCAACTCTGGACTCTCTCCACAGGTCAATATTCTTTCTCTGCTGGGACTCCCAGAGCTGGACTCAGTACTCAAGGTGGGGGTCTACCAGAGTGGAGTCAAGGAGCAGAATAACCACCCTCATCCCTGTAGCCCACAAAGCTTTTGATGCAGTTCAGGACACCTTTGTTTATCTCTGCTGAAGGCACATTTCTGAGTCATGTTCATTGTCTTCACCCACCAGCACCCCCAAGTCCTTCTCAGCAGGGCTGCTCTTGATCTGGTCATCCCCCAGCATGGATTGATACCGG
Source organism: Passerina amoena (assembly GCA_013401095.1). Classification (NCBI taxonomy): domain Eukaryota; kingdom Metazoa; phylum Chordata; class Aves; order Passeriformes; family Cardinalidae; genus Passerina; species Passerina amoena. The sequence goes on along the minus strand of WBNP01000617.1, from coordinate 309,403 downwards.
GCCAACCCAGGTGCAGCACCTTGCACTTTGTCTTGTTAGACCTCATGGGATTCCCATGGGGCCACTTCTCAAGTTTGTCCAGTCCCTCTAGATGGCATCCTGTCCTTAGGTGTGTCACAAGCAACACTCAGCCATGTACAAAGCCTCTTGCCTATTGTGAAGAGGTTCCTGGAGAGGTGAGGCGGGCAAAGAAGGATTTCACTTTCTGATGAGCATGAACTACCCTCCATTCACTTGTTTCTTTACAACTGCTACCTTCTTCTTGCTGGGGATGGATAGAAGGTCTTGATCTTGAATTGTTTCTGCTGGCTGCTACTTGTTCAGGGAGGCCAGAGCTTGGTTCCAACAGCCTATCTCCCTTTCTGAGCTTACCTGATCTGGCTCCCAAGAGAAGTTGAACTCTAGAGCCTGTAGGGTATCTGTACCATTCCTGTCTGGACTGCCACACCATGCCCTGGGCTGCTCCTGCTCCCTGGGTGCAGCTTTTCTATGGACATGGTGGGTGTAATCCCCGCTGACTGACCATGCTGAGGCAGAGCTGTCTCTGAGTCATGGCTCCACCACTAAAGATCTGTTAAATTTTCTTCTTTTAATTAGGGTTATAGAACAAGTGGCAACATTCTTCTGAAACTCTGAAAGTTTACAAAGCTGAATAGTTATGTAAGAGATCTCAGTGGCAAGAAATTATCTAAGACCAAAAGCTATTGTTTGAAATGGTGACTCATGTGTACATTTCATTCAGGGATCTGAGTTAGTTTTCATAGGCTTTATATCTGAATTGCGCATTGTCAATTGATGGTGAACCTCAGGGTTGACTAATTTCAAAAGAGTGCTGAAATTCTAAAGGTAGAGGTCACAGAAAACCTCAGAAATGACAGGCGTTTGAAAAAACATTAGCAGTTGTATATTTAACAAGTGAGCAAGGCTATGGACCTACTAATATATATACCTTTTGCTCATGCACATGCATTTTTAAGTATATCAATACTTTCTTTACTTCTTTAGAAACTGCTTGCTGATGTAGCTTCCATTAACACTTTATTAGTCCATAACCTTATTAAGAACCTTATGTGCCCTTTAATGGGGATGGGTAAAGTTCAGCTTTTAACTATGGAATAATTTTATATACTGTCATGCTAACATTAACTACCATAGTCCTGATACAAACATTAAAGAAGCCCAGTGGGAGCCTAACCTTCAACACAAATGAAATGTGAGTCCAGATGTAAAGGCAGAATTGTTCTCTATGACTTGAGATACAATGAGTATAAAAATACACTATGTGATATTTACAGGGTGTTGAAAAGTATACTAACATGTCTCCAAGCAATAAGTGAAGAACACTGAGAAATTTATATTCTAATTTTGTCTCATAAAAAAGATGTGGGGAAATTGAAAAGTAATCCAGAGGGAGCTAAGAGACTGAAATTATCAAAGAAGCAGTGGAAAGTAGTTGATGAAACAAATGAGAGAGAAAACCAAGGTGAAAATTAGGATAGAGAAAAATCATATGGATTTTGGTTTTACTTGCCACTAGACCTTTGACCATCAACTGAAATGACAATATCTGTTTTAGCTATGTAATATGTGATCGTCATAGCATCTTAAATCTTTACCTAAGGTAGTTTCCTTTAAAGATTAAAGAAGAAACCTGTTGTGAAGAACACACTGCAGTGAATACGGTGCCGAAAAAGAGTTGAATGTGACTATGATAATAATAGAGGAAGAGAAAAGCAGTACACTCACTTCCATTTTAAAAGATAGGACAGTAGAGTACTTTTTTGTCTTTTTTTTCTTTTCCTGGAATCTGTACATTTTTTATTATTATATTACAACAGTGTTGATGATGGCGAGGAGGATGATGATAATGACAAGAAGAATATTAATAAATCATCAACACAAAAAAAGACCAACCTCCTTCTTATCAAGTGAAGGAGTACTGACACTAATCCAAGCAAGTATTTTAATTTTCAGATAAAGTTTTCTCAGAAACAGTAAGTTCCAATAGACTGCAATAGTGAAGTGTGAATCCACAAAATATGTCAAAAGGAGAAAAGGGTCTTTTATAAGATTATTTCAGTAGACTCCTCTGCAACTGAGTGAGGATCAGCAGAAAGTTTTTTATAAATTCCTAATGAAGAATAAACTTGACTAATGTAGGATAAGAAGGGAAAAGTGTATGTACAGTAGGGCCTCAGCATTCCCCTGATGAGCTTTCTTCACCTTCATTTACATTTCCCCTGTACTACAAAAACTTAATTTCAATTACTGAAGCCAAAATTCAAGTATAGACTAGTAACTACCGATGCTGAGGAGAATTTGTATCATACAGGCAATTGACTAATTGCATATGTCAAAGGAATGTTACGACCCATTAAAGAAAGTATTCAGCAAACACTAAGAGTTCAGTTAATCCTTCTTCCTACATAAATCTCATTAAAAAGATGTCTTCATCTGATCCTTGAAGTACAGAAGAAAATAAATAAAATGTCCCTCTGAAAGTTAAAATAGATATCCTATTTTTCCAACTTAATCGTTTATGTAGACTCCTTCTACATACAGTGTTGGACATTTCCGATATCCATATTCTGTCACTGATAATGGGAATAACAGCAATCTTTTACACATACACTTTGGTATTCATCCATGTTCACAAACTTGGGTGAGCAAAATTAAGGTCTTTCACCATATTTTACTTCTAAACCACAGAATACTTACAGAAACACTAATTGTTCAGCTTGTATTACCAGGGAGGGATTGTCTGGAATTGAGTTTTATACTCTGTACTGGTAAAAAAGTTACCTTGTCATGGCATGCATAGGCTCTCTGACACCAGAGAACTACTTTATAAGCTTTAACCTTGTTCTTCCTTTGCTAGCTATTTTAAATCACATAGAATGATGTCATAGAGATAAAAGTACATCTCTGAGGACAAACTAAGTGTGATTCATGATGGAAGAAATGGCTACCATAATAACTGCTGGTGATTTAGGATTAAGTGAGGGATAAAACACATTCAACATAATGCTCATTGCCATATCTTAGTAATATTGCACTCTTCAACAAAATAAGTTTGCCAGAGTTGATAAAATCTGACTAAGGTTAACATGGTAAAGAATACATTAAACTAGCTTCTCATTGTCCAGTGTCAGTTTTAAACTGAGGTACTAGGTCTTAAATCCCAGACCAATATCAGAAGGAAGTTAGTTAACTTAGCACTCCTAGATCTACAGTTCTGTCATTATCACTAGCACATAAAGCATTAGCATATTGTAATGGAAAATCACTCCCACAGTCAAAGATTAAAATACTGCAGACAAAGGAATAATACACCATAAAACCCAGATGGCAATGACCAGAAAAAAAAAATCCTGTAAAACTAGATTTTTTTAATGCATCTGACCATTTGCAATGCTCCCACCCTACTTCACAACTGAACAATATAAAGACTTGACACTTTTGCATGAATTTACTGTATATAATAAAACTGTGCAGTATATTCGATATACAATTATGATAAGCTGTGCCTTTTTCATATGTACAACACATGAATCGCATTAACAAATTACACCCAACTGAACCATAAACTCTATTACTTCTTTCACACAATCTCAATAACTCAGAATCCTAGATAATTGCAATGACTCTTTAGATGGCCAAGTTGAAAAAAAGAATATTGTGCCTCTCACAGCTTTTACTGGGGCTTTTTTATTGCCTCCAACTCTTAGTGAAAAAATGTCTAAGCTAAATAAAAGTTTTACCAATCTTAATCACAGAGCAATTTCAAAATGTAAGAATTCATAAAATCAGTAATATCCCAGTTTTCCAAATTTCAATATATAAAGAAACTGCTATTTCCAAGGAACATAGAAAGCCTAAATGGTGTGGTCAATACTGAAATATTAATAGAGAGTAGAACCTATTTTACATTTCATGTATCCTCTTGATAAAAATATATGTTCCTAATAGCTCTTACTAATATTTTCAAATTGCTATGCCTGTCCTGTAATATTTAGCCCTGCAAAAATACATGAAATATATTTCTGATATGCTATGACTTACTGTTTTGTTTCATAAAGACTATCCTGATTTTTTTTTAATTAAACTATTTCTTGGAATTTCATTACTGTTTTATTAAAAAATAAACAAAGCTATTAATTTTTTGAGGGACAACTTAGTTATAGAAAATTCTGCCAACTCAGGCTTTAATGACACCTTTTCTAGTAATAAGGAAGTGAATATTTTATGCATTTTCCCTTCAGCTCTGTAAAATTTCTAGAAATTGCTTTGCAATTTAATCCTGACTTTTCCCTTACAATATCATAAAACTATAAAAAATACTCATTTCTAGGTATACTAATTTATTTCTGTGGAAGTTTCAGAAAGCAAGCATAATGTGCCATATAGTAAAACCAACCCAAATCAGACCAAGCAGAAGCATGTTGCTCAGGGTTTTCCTAAATTCTAACCATCTCCAAGGATGTATATTTCTCTAACATTTCCGGGAAACTCGGAGCAATTTCAGGCTAATAATGTTTTTTTTTCCTTATGTCTAATAAAAATTTCCTGTGTTGCAACTTGTGCCTGTTGCTTTTTTTCTTGTAACTATGTGCTTTCAAAACAGTCTGTCTCCACCTTCTCTACACCATTATATATGTATATAATAAGGTTAGCTCACTTTTTCTAAGGTTCAACAAACTGAATTTCTTCAGTGTCTCTTCACATGGCACATGCACCAGAACCCTAATCATCTTGATCAGCTGGATTAATTCAAGTTCATCCAGGACTTTCTGGCAATGAGTAGACCAAAATAGGAAGAGCTCTTCAAGTATGTTCACATAAATACTCAATCGAGAGAGAGAATCACTCCCTGCAACTGTCTAGCTACTTCTCTCCTAAGTGATACGTGGTGAGCTTTCTTCTTTGCTTGTGGCTCTGATGCCTTATGAAGGCTGACCTAGAACAGAGACTAGATGGAGCTAAAGAATAAAGTAAGTATTTATTAGGAGGCCTCAACAGATCCACCTAGGGCAGTACAAGAGCCCAGGCAGGACTCTGATGAACAACCTCAGATGAACCAAAAATGGTCACAAAATGGACAGCCAGTCACGGGGTCTCACACTTTTATAAGTTTTGGTCCATTAGCATATTGGAGTCAATTGTCTAATTACATCTTTAGCCCTTGAAGTCCCATCCTTCTTGTTTTCCTCTCTTCAGTCCACTGTTGTTTATGCTCTTGGGCCTGAGAAATGGATTGGATGTCCTTGGTCCCCAGCTAGAGAAGGAATTGTTTTATGTACCTACTCTGTGAAGAGAGCTTACCATCCCCCAGTATGAAGCCCAGAATCTGAAAAACATAAAAGCTAGAACCAGAGGCATCAGTTCACTCATCTTTAATTTGGAACTCTCTCTCTGTAATGTTTCTTGCTGTCCAGACAGCACCTAATTTGTCCTGTTGCACTGAATTACTTCATTCCAGATGAAAGACTTCACTTTTTTACTGACACTCATGATCTTTCTTTTGCAATATCTTCTGCTAGGTTGGGTTCCTCTGAGTACCACTATGTTAATTCCTCCCCCTAGTTTGGTACTGGCTGCTCAATTGCTGAGTAATGCAATCTGTTACATCAACAAAGTTACGGAGCTGTATTGGTCTCAGCTGCAATCCCTGAGTAATGCTGCAAGAAACCAGCCAAAAGCTGGAGTCATTAATCACACCTCTTCACAACTTATGGCCTAGCCAATTTCCCATCCAACCCTCTGGCCCCTTATCCAGTCCTTATGAAGCCAAGCTGACTACAGGCCTTGCTGTCAAAGAATTCATCCGCTGCTTTCCTTTTACCCACAGTCATCTATCTCATCACAACGCACAGCTGGGCTGGTCAGGCATATTTTGCATTCAGAAAAGCCTGTCCTGTCTGTTCTCAGTCAGCTTGTATGAGTCCTCACGTCCTTTATGTTCTCAGTTATGGCTCCCAGGTGAATAATTAAAACTACTAACCCAGATCCTCCTTCTTGATCTTGCTGAAGTTGTGTGTGACATTTGATTTTCTTCCATCACACTATAACAAGAATTTTATAATTTATTTACATAATATAAAATGTATTTAATCAGGTTTAGGAATATGTACCATTAAATAAATGACAATTTGGGGGTTGTTTTCTTTAAATGTAGGGACTCTGAATTAAATAATTTGAGTTTTTTCCTTTCATCTTTAACTTCACATCATTAATCACAATTTGTCTTATTGTTTGTGAAAGCAAGGATCAATATGATTCTTCAAAGAAGTAGGCAACAAAATTTTAACAGTGGAGTAAATTGGAACATCATGAGCAAGTCAGCAAATGCTGGTGAATAAAAGCTATTAATTATTTCATTTGTCCCTGACATGTTTAGATTATAGTTTTCTTGGAATTATGTTATTCAGTCATTGAAATGCTGTTGTGATTCAGGCAAGTTGCAGCTTCTTCTGCTTATTTTAGTTTACATTATATATTCATGAAAAAAAATAATAATCTAAATTACACTGAATAAGAAGATAGACCAGAAATTGATTCAGATTTAATAGATTTATGCTAATTTCATTTGGTTTAAAAAAAAAAAAAAACAACAAAAAACCTCAAACAAAAACCACAAAAAAACCAACAAACAAAACCTTGAACACCTCTTTATAATAAAAGATTTTGTTTTTTATACAACAACATTTTTTATACTTCCATTTCATATAGCAGGGTTATGTTTTTCCAACTGTATTATTTTAATTACATTATTATCTACCAGACATTATTTACAAAGTCTTAAATATTTTCTTTAACAATTTTCAACAATTTTTTTATTGATCTAGTACATGCTATTGCTATTGTAAATAACGTATTTCAGTTACTCAAAGTCAGATATTTTCTTCATGGTATAATTTCCAGGAAAGTCCTTTACAGACACAACACAAAGACAATCTCTTCTAACTTTTTACCCTTCAAACTTTGTTTCTTTGACATTTATATTTTCCTTTTCCCTGTTTGATACTAAAATACATTCACAGTTCATAGTCATAATTATTTTGCTAGTACTTATTCCTGGAGTCCTGCAGAGCACAGCCAAGATCTTATTTAAAATAGTGAGAGCTATATCCTTGGATTGCTTCAAGGAATTATTTTGACTAAAACTTTGGTAATTTGCCTGTAGCAGTATTTGGAATGTGACAATATGAAACTGTCTTCAGTACCCCAAACACAAGAATACAAAACTGTCTCTCAGATATTTAGCTTGTATTGGACTGTGTTTATGAAAATGCTTTGGAGACACTTCAGCCATTTTTTCTTCTCTAAAATTAAAGTAAAGCATATTGAGAGGATTATATGCTTTAACTTGATCATAAGCATGTTTTATTTTCTTCTGTAGAAATAAAATAGAGTAAAAATGAATTTATGAACATCTAGCCCAGGAATTTGCATCACACTATTGTAGAATTTACATTTTATTTTCTGAAAATCAACAACATCAAACACTCTCCTGAAGATGTATTTTCAGAAGTGTTTTAGATAGTCAATCAGCTTCAGGTCATTTAAGAAGAGCCTGATGACTGTGGAAAGAGCCTTTACTCTTTCCCTAAAATTCCTAAAACAGAATTATTCCCTGTTCTACTCATTTTGGTAGTGTTCTGAATATTTAAAAAATTAAAAATTATTAAGAACAATTGTTTCATAAATACTCACGCTTACGTGAAGGAAAAGAAATAGAACTAGAAGTACATAGAAATTTAGGGCCAAAACTAAATTCACCTGACTGTGGTTCAGCTCTTAGGAGAGTAGTAAGATGTGAACCTTGTATATATGTTAGAGAACATTAATTGTTTTGAACTTCAATGATCCTTGTGGGACCCTTCTAACACAGGATATTTTATGAAAATTTTTGTATGATTCTTCTGCAAATAGAAATCATGCATTCAAGTTGAACAGTTGTGGTTGTTTCAAGTTGAACAATCTTGGCTGTTGTGCATTCTGTTTGCACTCTGAAACATAATCTTATTACAATAATAAATATTTTAATACTGAAGCACACCTATGCTGGGTACCATTATATGTATTGGTCATTGCATTGTAGACTTATTTTTCATGTACAAATAAAGTACTGTAGTCTTTTAAACAGGACAAATATTGCTTATAATGGTCACGTTTATCAATATAGCAACAAGGATATTGCATTCCTAAATCCAGTTATAATTCATATATTTATCTGTTGATTGGTTTAACAATTACTGTTTTTACATATTTTTATTATATTATCCTATTATATATATATATAATTATATACTATTTAAATACTTTAATATATTCTAGTGAACATTCCTAATGTGCCTCACATGGTTTCATTACAACTCTTGTGTTGCATAATATACAGCAAGAATATTGTAACCTAAAAATACAGTCATCTGTGCGGGTTGCTCTAAATAAGGAATAACCATTTAATGAACATTAATGTTGCTTTCTATTATTTTTTGGGGGAGAGGATGGCAGTTCAGAAGAATAAGAGTATTTTTTGTAGTAGAAATCATTATGTATACTTTGTGATAGTAAAAGACATTCAGAATTATGTATTTTCCTTCAATATTGATATTTTGCTTATAGCCATTGCTGATTCAACTGTCAGCAGTTTTAAGATATTTAAATTAAAAATGGGAGCAGGTGGCTTGATTGTTTACAATTGTAAATCATGGTTATCAATGACATATATTGCATAGTCATCTTTGTTGTGCATATATTACTAAGCACCAAAACACCAAAATTTTAGTTTCCTGAATTTTCCTTCATGGAAGTGTTAGAGTATAATATATTCCCCCTAATCTTTCTTTATAGAGTAGTATCTGTAGAAGTTTCATAAAAAGATCACTAATTCATCTGTCACATTATTAGTTTATATGTTTTTCTTCTATTACAGAGCTGAAAAGTCAGCAATTCACAGGAATGTTTTATACTCAAAACAGATTTTTTTTTTAAAGGAGGTTTTCTAGGGCAATGTCAGTGGGATTTGCAAAACTGTTACTCTCTGACATACCTAGAACAATGCAAATGTAAAGAATAGGTTGGGATCTGTAATCTGAATTTATTCTAATTGTGGGAGGAGGACAATTCAATCCCTGTAGAAGGTACTTCATTATTTAAGTCAAACTTTGCTTGTAGAAGGGGAGAACTTTTATGCTGTGCACAATGCCTCTTTTATGTGGCCACTTTCTACTTTGAATTGTTTGCCTGTTGGTAACAGAGCTCACAGGTGTAATTATTTCATGTCCATTCACAGGGAGTCAGAAATACATTCATTTCCACATAGACTTTCCATTTCTTTATCTAGCTATATGCCCAAGAGAGAAGATAGATAGACACATGAATCTGTGCAAATAGTTGGTTCAGACAGCCCAGTTTTCACAATTGAAAACGATCTAAAAGATTTAGTGTACAATGCTGAAATTTCACTATTTTGTTGGGTGAGACATATTTTCTCACAAAGATGTTTGGCTTAACACTAAGTTAAGAGTTTAAGCAATTAAACTCTCCGTTAAACTTTACATGATTGTTCCTAGGACTCATGCTCAGATGGCAAGTGTCCACCTCCTCATAAAATAATCCCCATCTACTTTATGTATTTTATGGCTTTCATTTTCTTCTTCAATATTAAGAGATTTATTGGAAAATAACATATTCTGGACAGAGTTAACCTTGTCTAGCACTTTCAAAGGTGTGGTAAAAATGATCCTGCAGGTTTTAAAGTGTATACTTTTAGAAATGTTAAATATTTTGCAGGGCTACTAAGAAATTAAGTATCCTCTTTCATTCTGTTTTTTGAATACATAATTGGATTATTAAAACCTAAAAAGTATTTATTGAACAATTCTAACTTTGACATAACTATCAGTGATTTGAGGACTTCCATTAGGTAGCAGAAACTGCTATGAGACAGTTTTCTTTAGGGAGAGTATCTCTGGGATTCCTTTGTTGTGAATAATTTCATCAGTTTATTCTTTCTTATATCAAGAAATTCTTGTGTCATCATTTCAAATGGTTTTCTGCCACTGTTAGTGCAATGCCACTGTTATCTACTTGCTTCTTAATAACTTCACTATGCTAAAGGTAAAGGTTTACAGAATTTTCCTGTACAGTGTTGCTACATTAAAACCCAGTATCTCTTCTCAGCTATTTAAATTGTTTCTAAATATTTTGATAATGAAACTAACAATATCAGTCTATGGTGGCATCTTTTTAAAAGCTTCCATTTGCTTTTGATCTACATAATAATAGCAGAAGATACCAGTCTACAAGTACTTAGCAATTGCCACAAAAGAAAAAAATCTATTTTTTTTCTTCCTGTTTTGAGGCAACTACTGATTTTCAGTGTTGTGGTAAGATTACATCATATTTAGGAAAGTCATTGTACACTTTGTCCATTTGGAGTAATTATTATAAATCATAACTAACTTGTTCTTCACTGCCCACAAACAGTATTCAGGTGTTATTATAAAAAATACCTTATTTCCTAGAGTAAGTTTTTCTTTTCTCATGCATGCCCTAAACTGACCCAAGCCTCACAAGTCTCAGAATTTTTAAAAATTCCTATTGTTTTCTGTCAGTTTTGTCTACTAAGGCACTATAGTCTGACCAATGCTGGAAAAATGAAAATTAGTTTACACTTAGACAACTTAAAAAAAAAAAATCTCTGGAAGCTGCTGAGATGAAAAGGACCCTAGAGAATTAATCCACCACCAAATGGCTGTGGAAATCTTCTGCCACACTTACCTGTGATAAGAAAAAGTGGAGTTCTCATAGGATAATGTGAAAGATTTTTCAAGGTATGCTGGTTTTAGCTAGAATAGAGTTAGTTCATTTACTTCATTGTAACAGGTATGTGGCTGTATTTTCTAATTGTGCTAAAACTGTGCTGATAATTCAGGGATAGTTTTGTTATTGCTCAGCAGTGCTTGCTTCTCATGCTATCCCACCAGCTACTAGGCTAGGGGTGCACAAGAAGTGCTCTAGAGAGGGATCTGGACCGGTTGGATTGATGGGCTAAGGCAAATTATATGAGGTTTGACAAGGCCATGGTGTAGACATGGTGCGTACGGGCATGGTTTTGTGGTAAATATCCCAGGGCTGGGTTAGCATGTGGATTTGATGATCTTAGAAGTGTTTTCCAGGTTTAATGACACTTTCATTCTGAGAGGGAAGGAGACAAGGCTGTGATAGGTGACTCCAACTGACCAAAGGAATTTTCTATACTATTATGACATCATGCTCAACAGTAAAACTAGGAGGGAGGTTGGTGTGAGTGTTACTGCTTGGGGACTGGCTGGGCATCAGTTGCTTGGTAGTGAAGAAATGTTTTCATTTCCATCACTTGTCTATCTTGGCTTTAATTTCGCTCTCTTTGGTATTTTATTTAAAATAAAATATTATTATTATTATTATCATCACAGAATTACATAATCTGTAATCTTTTGAGGTTGGAAGAGACATTCAAGATCATCTAGTCCGACTGTTAATTTAGCACCATCATAATCACTGCTAAACCATATACCCAAGTGGCACATCTAGACACCTCTTGAACACTTCCAGAGAAGATGAGCCTACCACCTCCCTGGGCAACTTACTCAAATGCCTGACCACTCTTTAAGTGATTTTTTTTTTTAATATATAATCTGAATCTCCTATGACACATCTTAAGGCTATTTCCCCTCGTTCTTTGACTTGAGATGTCAGAAGAGACTGACCCTCATCTCACTACAACCCCTTTCAGGGATTGTAGAGATCACTGAAGTCCCTGTGAGCTTTCTTTTCTCCACACTATATAAGCCCCATTCCCTCAACTGCTCCTCATGGGACATGCTTTCTAGAAACTTCATCAACGTCATTGTTCTTCTTCACTGTTTTATTTTATTTTAATTATTAAACTGCTCATCTCCACCTCTGAGTTTTCTTACTTTTACCTTTCTGTTTCTCCCCATTCCACTGAGGGAGAGTGAGCAGGTGGCTGTGTAGTGCTTATTTGTTAGCTGGGGTTAAGCTATGACACAAGGGAAAGAGAAAAACACAAGAACCACTGCATAATGACCTTTACAAGACCTTGTCTTGAAGTAATCAAAATTCTCTTCCATGTTTGCATTTCCTTCATGATCTGTGCTGAGAAAGAATACCACAGAAGTACCTGACACAGTACCTGACACAGAAGAGCCATTAAAATGAATTTAAAACTATTGTTTCATTGAAGATTGGTAACACAGTATCATATTAAACAACAGAAGATTGGTTTCATTTCTGCAATCATCTCACATACATGAAACTCCCTCCCTTTACTGCTATGTGTCAGTACCCACCTGGACCCAAGCTACAAGCAAATTCCAACTGGTTGAGGTTTAGCAATGACCATTGTCAAACATGAAATACTGGACATTTGCAGATATCCACAGAAAATATCTGCTACTCTGCTAGAATGCTTCAACTTTTGATGTCTGCTTCTGTGTTATTCAGCTATTTGCAATATCAAACCTTCAAAGAGGAGGCCAATTAACATCTTCAGCCTCTGAGCAGGTGCCTCAACTTTTGCAACTGTAAGTTAAAATTGCAGGATATGATCGACCCCTGGACCCTTAAACTTTTACCTACATCGGCCAGAGTAGGGTTTGTTTTTTTTTTTTGTTTTAAGAGACTGACTGTCACAGGAGTATTGTTAGAAACTATCTCATAACTGCAGTTATCTATTCCTTTCATGCTGCATAATACTTTAATCTTTAAGTCCTGTTCAGGCAAAAATTCTTGGTGTAAGTTTTCATAACTTACGAAAGGGGATTTACATTTCATTTAGAATATAGCCCACATATCTGCTATGGATTCAGCTTGGATGGAGTTAAATCTTCTAAATAGAAGCTTGTATGCTGCTCTGTTTTAGATTTTTAACCAAAACAATGCTGGTAACAAACCAATGTTTTAGCTCTTGTTGAACAGCTTTTGCACAGCATCAAGTCCACCTAGCTGTCACTCTGTCACCCCAGTGATGAGAATATGGATGTGCAAAAGGTTGGGAGGGAATGGAACCATGCAGATGACCCGAATTACCAAAAGAGATATTCCATGCCAAATAATATCATGCTTAGTAGTAAAATGCAGGAGAGCTTGTTTAGGGAGTTTAGCTATGTTTCACATGGGAACTGTGGGAGTCAGATATCAGCCAATCTGTGGGAGTTGGTGATTGGTTTTGCATCATTTGTCTTGTTTTGTCTTCCCTCTTTTTCTTCTTCTACTTTTGCTTTTGAAACTATTTTTACCACTACCCAGGAGTTTATCACTAGCCATGAGTTTTCTGGCTCTTGCTCTTCCTTTTCTCCTCCCCTGTCACACCTGAGGCCAGGGTGGGGCAGAATAGGCAAGCAGCTGTACAGAGCTGACTACTGGGGTGAACCCACAAAAATGTGAAACAGAACATATTCAGAAAAATACCAGAAGGTACCATAGGATCTATAGCTTTATGTTGAATCCTCTGGATCTGTTTGTTTATTTTTTTGGGTTTTTTTTAATCATCTAGCAGAACATATATTAATTTCAAGAATTTGAGATAGGCACAGAACATAAATTATCAGCACTGTTGCAGATGAAGAACTTACATGTGATGACATTAGAAGTTTAGTAATGAAGGGAAGAAGTTTTGATTTGAAAATATGAAATATTAGCCTTAACTTGTGTACTGAATGAACATACATTTGCATTTATGTTAAAACACCTGAAAATAAAATACTTTTTTAAAAATCTACATCAGTGCTCATTTAAGCTAAAATTACTTTCCATTTAAATAGAGAATAAATATATGCATTAATTTAGACTAAAATATTCCAACTGATTGAAATTCTTTTCAGCATTTATGAATACTTCATCTAATGGAATTCACTTTTCATGCACAAAAATTTAAAAAAAATCACCAAGGTAATGTTCTGTAAATCCTTTTTTTTTTTTTAAATACTCTTGATTAACATTCCAGCCATGTAATGTAAAATCTCCTAATTATAGTACTACTGTACATGACAGAGATTAACCACAACATACTTAATAACAGAAAATCTATGAAAAGGATAGTTTATTCAAATTAGGAAACCTTGTTTCACTAAGCACGCTCAAATAACTGACAGAAAATTAGTTATGCTATTAGTCAAAGAAGCTGCACTTTATATGCTAATATTTGCTACAAGACATTTTGTGCAGTTGTCACGTTTTATTGCATAAATTTTATCCCCTGTAGTAGCCAAAACACTTGTGATTGACTGTGAATGTATTAAGATCTGATGTCAGTGTACCAATTGAGAGAATACAGTGAGAGAGGAGCACCTGACCATGCTTCGACAGGCTCTCCACCTGTATGTTCTTGGCCTTGTGCTGCTTTCCAGCAATATATCGATACACATTAAGAGGGTACATTTAATTTTTAAATTAAATCAATTGAATTGTGTATATCTTTTCCATAAAGATATCTTATTTATATAAATTGAAATGAAACCAAATTTCAGTTGCATTTATTCAAACCTGTAGTTGTCAACGCCTATAGAAGTTTCACAATATCTAGCTATATGTGCATCTTTCCTCTATTATTCAACATGGAAAACAAAATATTAAGAACAACACCATCACAGATGAAGCTATGAGTTTAAAACTAGTCAATAAAACTTTTCCAGATAAAGGAGTTCATGCCTTTCATAGATGGATGCAACTGGCCATCTGGCAAATAGAATAAATGTTCTGTGAAGTTCATTTTTATCAGTGTGTAGGGAAAATATATTTAGAAGCTTTTAACATAGTGCTATAAAGAGAAATTAAGGGTAATGAATTACTTTGCTGTACTTCAAAAACATAGGAAGCAGTAGTCTACTGGTCAGGCAGGAAAGTCTTCATCAAGTCAGCCAGGCTTATAAGGACAGCTTTAAACTAGACTTATTAGGAGAAGGGAATAGAGTTTTGAGTAAAGAAAGAACCAGGGAATGATGGTGCGTTGGGAACCACAGCGGAAACACCTGTGACATGCCTCAAAGGAATTAGGCCATGTTCCTCTAAAATGATGACACAGTCAATAACCCAACTGAAATGACTACACCAATGAAGTAGAATAAATAAAAAAATTAGGAGAAGATGAAAGCCACTGTACATTTAGAAAGCTGGGATCTAATCACTAGTACTAAAATGTGGTGGGATTAATCTCATGGCCTGGAGCACTGCAAGCAATCATTACAAACAAAGAATTTATAGGGACAGGCGAAGGAGAGATTGGAGTATGGATTACTTCCTGTATTATAAAAATGGATTGATTTCACAGAGCTATCTTTGAAAAACAATGATGAACAGGTTGAGAGTTTGTGGATGAAAATTAGAGGTCAAACCAACAAAGCCTTGTGGTTTTTGTTTACTACCAGTTGCCTGATGAAGAGGAAGATGTTGACAAATCCTTCTTACTTCGACTACAGCAAGCACCGTGTTCATACAACCTGCTGGGGCATTCACATCTGCTGGAAAAGCAGCACAGCCATTTGTAAGCAGCCCTTAAGACTCTTTAAGTGCATCAAGCATAACTTTTTAATCCATGTGATAGTCTGACAAGAGGAGAAGTGTTACTAGACATATTGTTGGTCAACACAGATGAACTAATAAGAGATGTCAACACCACCAGCAGCCTGGGCTGCAATGACCATGCCTCAGTGATCATGTTCTTGATAGACATGTGAAGAGGAAGAGTAGAGTCAAGAGACTGAATTTTAGGACTTTAATTTCTTTGAGGAATTTTTGTATGGGAAACTGGCCTCAGGAACAAAGAAGGTGAGCAAAACTGACAGTTCTTTAAGGAAATCTTGGTGTGCAAGAGCTTGATTGTCAGGTGTGAGAGATCACACAAGGAAGGCAAAGGACTGGTGCAGTTGGCTGTTGTAGTTGCTAAACCTCTCTCCATTGTATTTGAAAGGTCACAGCAGTCAGGCAAAGATCCCAATGATTGCAGAAAGGACTACATCCATTTTTTAAAATGGTAAAAAGGAGAACCTTTGGTACTTCTGACCAGACAACCTTTCAGTATACAGAAGGGGGCTTGAAAGAAAAACAGAGAAAGGCTTTTGAACAAGGCTTGTAGTGATAGAACAAGGGGGAATGTGTTTAAACTGAAAGAGGGTATATTTAGATTGCACATGAAAGGGTTTTTTATGATGAGGGTAGTGAGACATTAGAACAGCTTGCCCAGAGAAGTTGTGAATGCCCTATGCCTGGAAGCTTTCAAGGCCAGACTGGA
Organism: Passerina amoena; assembly: GCA_013401095.1. Classification (NCBI taxonomy): domain Eukaryota; kingdom Metazoa; phylum Chordata; class Aves; order Passeriformes; family Cardinalidae; genus Passerina; species Passerina amoena. Next base: position 293,106 of record WBNP01000617.1, on the reverse strand, counting down.
CAGGATGGCTCAGCCTGGCCTAGTGGAAGGTGTCCCTGACCATGACAGGAATTACATTATCTTTATGACCCCTTCCAACTCAAACCATTCTGTGATTCTAGATTCTGTGATTCTAAATTCTATTATTCCATTACTCTGTACCTTTGAGAGTACAATATGCACAACTGCTTTCACTATGGAAGAAAAGATTATGGAAGTTAGCAATGAAAATGGATAGTTCTTACTGTGTACATGTATAAGTTGGCATATTGATTTTATAGCATTGAAAAGCCAGGAAAAAATGCTTATTTCCATCTTAATGATTTTGAATCATTATATTCACTGCTTGAGTGAATTTTTCCATACTACTTTTAAGCAATAAATAAATATTGGTTGTATGACTTTTATTTTAGAGTAACAAAAGGAAAAAGCAGTCTGTGTTTATTTATCTAAATAAATATTTTATGCTGCACATTCATGTTAAAAATTTCATAGCAATTACCAAAGTAGTTTTTTGGCAATCAGATGCTTTCAAGAACAAGTTCTATAACTAAATTTTTAACTGCCACTATAAAATGTATTCTATTTAAAATAGAATATTTTGAATTGTTCATAGCTTTTTAATTGCATCTAGTATACAGAAAGCAAAATCAATGCTTAAATATAATGTTAATCAATGCTTAAATATATTTTTTAGAGATATTTCAATACTAGTGGGAAAGTATGGAATACTGGAAGACCAGCACCATATTTTGCTTTATTATTGGCAGTTTTCAAGTAATTTTTAATAAATGTCTACTACCAAGAACAGTGCTTCAAGAGTCTCCAATGAGTTTTATAAAAGACACATTACAGTTTTTGACCCCAAAGAAACCAATATGTTAGTATTTCATTTTTTCAAATGGCTTCTGTAAATTTTGACTGCCAACAGCCTCTCTGCATATACACATGCTCTTGTTCCTTCTTTAGATTTCCTTCCAAAAACAAAACATTCTGCCACATATTTTACATATTCTACATTTGAAATCAAGGGTTCCTTATGTGTAGAGTTTTTTCTTTACTTCTCTGAGAATAACATCTGACTTCATATCAAGTCTCATACTGAATTATCATAATGATTTTTAGAATATAAATTTATTACTTCAAAGTTTAATTTCAAATGTATTTTGATTGACTTCCTTTTGCATATTTAGCATCAAAATGATCAGTCACAAAGAGGTCATAGTTATTCTGTCTCATTCATTCAGGACTTCGAGAGTTAGATAATTTCTCTACTGTGACTGTCTGACAATAACTAACAGAAGGTCATTTTGTGACATTATAAGCATCTTATATTAAATTTGGATTTTCTAAATTGCCTATGTAAAAGAAAATCACACTAGCACACCTGATGTTTGAATACAATTAGTATGCAAACTGATCATGTCTAGTTATGTGCCAATGTCAAATTAAGTATCTCAATAGTTGCCTATTGAAAATATAAGCGTACAAAGGAAAAAAGCAGCAAGACACTTTATACAAGGGACTGTCCTGGTTTTGTCAATTAAAAATTAAAAATAAGTAAATAGCAATGATAAGAAGATTAAGAATAACACTGGGTTGCAAAGCAAATCACTAAATTACTGTTCTGTAAGGGTGCTTAATAGACTAGTGGTAGGTCTCCAGTATTCATTCATATTCCATATACAAAAAGACTGCAGAAGCAAATTCAATCCTTAGTTAATGCAGCTGAATCAATGCAGTGGTTTTAGGGTAAATACTTGCAGTCTTTAGACAGCAACTATGTATGTAGTTGTAGATCAAATTAATCCATGCTTGGAGTAGCCCTAGATATAGAAAATGCATAATTTTTTACTTAAATTCACTTTTAATTCAAATTCATATTGCTCTACTTATTGTTAAGCTACAAGAATATAGAAAGAATATCTAATGATGAAAAAAAAATTCCAGGTAAAATGGGGTTGGCTTAAATTTTTAATGTTCCAATTCTAAAATTCAGTTCTTGCTATCTATCTCATATATTGTCATTTTCCAATATGTTTTTATTGTAAGTATTAGCCAAATTTTGGAGTGATCATCTCAGATTTTAGTGAAATAATACTGCTTCTTTTTCCAGTCCCAGCCATACTCTATCCAGTGGATGTAAAAACACACACTGGGACTTACAGTGAACAAATCTACTAAAGACAAATCCTATTTCCTGCCTTATTCTATTATTGCTTTTGAAACATGCCAAATGAGCACTGTAGAAAGCAGGGAAAAAATGGCTCCTATTGTTTATTCAGTTTTATGTCACAAAAAGCAAAAGAAACACAAGTAAGGAGGTTAAAAACATTAACTGAAGGTTTTCAAGTGAAGTAATCAGCATGAAAGACAACTAGAAGTTAAAAGTTGGCAAACCAAATACAAACTGCATTAAGGTGACAAGCAAGATTGAGGTTGAGAAGATAAAAGAAGAAGGAATACAAACTAATGGGGGATAAGGTTGAGTAATACCCAGTTTCTGAAGCTGATTCTTCTGATGATGTCAGTAGAAGTTTTGTTACAAATCCTGACAGGAGAGGGATTGAGCTTTCTTTGTACCAACTATAACCTTGACAATTTTATGCATGGCTCATAACATCTGCTTCAGCGAACAGCAGCTGGCTAATAACTTGCCAGAATACCAACTGAATTAGAAAGCTGTGAATCACTGAACTCTACCAATTACATGCTCAAAAGATTCTGTGAACTTCAAAGCTCTGTGTACACAAGTGAGCATTTGTACCACTGATTTCCTACAGAAATGAAATGCTAGTAGTGCATTCAGCAGTCTCTGCCATTATTCTCTGGTAAAAATGGTAAATGTAGGACTGTGTGCTTTGTGTTTGTGATTAGATTTTGGTGCGTCAGTTTGGGCAAACTATTGGAATATATTTAATTCCTGTATTTCATAGACTAGCAATGCAGCTTTTCATTTGTTGTAAAGTTGTCCAGAGATTTTGTGGATGTTTACCAATAGATCACAAAAAAAAAAAAAAAATAGTTTTGCAAATCAGTGTGACCTTTTTTGGACTCTTTCATGACTCAAGCTTTTGAAACAGGTGCTAGAAAGCCTTTGTTAAATATTAAACAACAACTTTTGCAATTGATTTTGTTTCCAATACAGAATCTTGAGAAACTTGAATAATCAGACTGTTTCTAAACACATTTCCTAGGAGCTTTTGGATTTAGCAGAGTACATAGTTGAATTCTTAGGGTTGTAATTTATGACTAAGTGTTTGAATTAAGTATCTATATCAGATAGAGAAAACCTACTTTGACATTTCTAATATAGACATCAAAGATTTTAGAAATTAGCTACCTGGTACCAGGAGTGTGATTCAAATACAAAATTTATGTACTTAGTCTTCTTATATGACATATGAGAAGGAAGAAGTGATGAAGAGTGATTCAGAAAAATTACATGATAATCATACAGGAAAATTAATCTATCATTAGAATATTTTAATGCTTTCATCAGAATATTCTAATGCTTTCAAACCGCAATAGCTGTAGGAGGATTTGCTGGAACAAAATTTTGCAATTGGCCCAAAGACACCAATGGAGTAGCAAACCAATACTGAATTCCAATCTTAGCTTTAGAAAGCTGCAAGATATATTTATTCCTTTCTTCTCAGGTGACTGTTTTACTCACTTGACTACAAATTATTTCAACAAGGTACCAGTCTTGAGCAGAGATAGAGAATTACCCTTCAGGCAAGATGTAATTATTAATGATTCAAATAAAGCAAATGAAATGTAGATTGACTTTGATGGAGAAGTCAGTGCACTAAAATCTGGGACAAGCATGCAAAGATTCCTATGCAAAAGATTGCATCATGTGTGACACACCTTGAAGAAGGGAATTGAACTCAGACTCTTTTTCAATTATGCTTTAGTCAAGTGACTCATGGAATGTAGGAATACTGGCCCCTCACCTTTTCTGTTTATGCTTTTGAGCTAAACTGCAAAAACCTTCCATGTCAGTTTACAGTTCTAAATCAAATCAACCTTTTGGAAAATGTTAATTTTTCTTTTAGTATGATTATCCTTGCACAGGTACTGATTTACAGGGGAAAATAAGGAAATTATAACCTGCTTATTCCCAGTCACAAAGAGATATTTTTGTACAATGCTTTATCTAGCAAGGTTAAGTAGTTAAGTAGAGAATTTCTAGCTTTTGGTATCACAAAGTGATGCCTATGCAAAGGCACAACTCAGACTAAAAAGTCTGAATTTTATCTGCCTAATTCTATCTGATACTAGAATAGGAAAGAAGAGCAGGTTATATGGAAAACTCGCCCAAATTATGAGGACTGTATCTGCCAAATTATGTTGGACACTATAACACTCAGTGAAGTCCAGAGGTACTTTTAATTATTTGGGGTAGGAAGCCAGAAGATGATAGTAACCCAGGTAATGCTCAGCTGGCTTCAGATACAGAGGAAACCAGAGGCTGGTCTGGGGTTGCTTTGGATGAATGAGGCAGGTGACATTTGACAATGATAATCAACACAATAAATTGATAAAGAGTGATAATTAAAACACAATAAATTGATAAAGAGTGGGAATAAACTCATGGGTGTCCTACAGCCTGCAGAACATTGTTTATGTTGTAGAACATAAGTCTTTGTCTAGAAATCACCATCTAGCTGCTATATCCATGAACGTTAGATTTCATGTCACCGAGTGGTACTGCCTGGTCTCTCAGCCACCTCACCCTAAGTTCACCGTGACAATCACAGATGCATGATCTGGCTCATCATGTTCTGAGAGCATCTATCATGCTTCTGGCAAAATGAAATTTAATTTTCCGAAGTATTAACACACTGTGAGAATGAACACATGAATCACTGTGAGAATGAACACATGAATACTTGCTTGTCAGGTAAAGGACCAGTAATGGTCTGTGAATGCAAAAGCATCATATACAACTATGCATACACAATCATGCTGAAGATTTTTTTCACTAATAATTTATTGCATATATATTAAGCCTTGCAAATCCTTTTTTTTTTTAATCTCAGAAGACTGTTGCACGTATAGGAATGGTTTTTTGGGAGTATAACTTTCGAATCCAGTAATTTGAAAATTATTATATTTAAAAAATTACAAAATGTCTTAAGTCTGTTAAGAGGTTTCATTTAGGGCCAATCACTACCACTTGCAATTTAGCAGAATATGTTCCTGAAAGGTGAGAATGACCTTTCTTGATTGAACAACTCATGGTTATTTCTCTGCCAGTGGGATGAGGAATGCTTTATGTGATGCAGCTGTTGAACATCAGAGAACAGTAATTTACTCTAACTACTCCCTTTGCCAGAAAGTCCAAGGGGTTTCTTTTAATATGTTTTCTTTTTTTTTTTTAAATAAAGAATTAATGTTCAAACTGGCTGTGGTTGGAAATCTCCTGTTAGCAACCTAAGAAAATGGAAGCTTCTGACACAGAATAGCTGGTATTAACACGAGCAAATTCACTACAACTGTGTCTAAGCCAAGTCAAGGAAGGAGAAAAAGTTATTTAAATTCTGCCTTTGTTCAATTCTTGGCTTTTTTTAAATGCTGTTAACTTGAAAATTGATAAGTCTGGATTGAAAATGTGCTAGTACTACAAGTAATTCTTACATGGACAGCCCTTTTAACAACAGGACTTTTAATTGCTGTTAGTGGGACAGGCTGGAATTATTGAGATAAAATTTCCTTTAAATATTAACAAGATTTTAAATAATTTGGTCTCTGAAACAAAGACCCCAAATCCATCCTTAAAGAAACAGTTGGAAGGTGTATAATGAGAAGATATAAATAAATAAAGAAGAATTTGAGCAGAACCTAAGTGCCCAATAACATAATTTGTTCCTTTCTTTTTGCCCTTTCCTTTTTTCCTCTGCATTTAGTCTTACGTGTGCTCTGCTATTCAGATAGAACTTCACTTGGAACAAACTTAAAGAAACCCTTTAAAACTTTCTTAGGACTAACTTTCTGCACAATGCCAGAAACACAATGCTTGAACAGACTATTTACTGCCTCAGGAAGGCACAGGAATTAGGAGAAATAATCCTACATGCTCTGAGGCCCTAGTTTCAAATTTTCCATGATTCCCTCCAATTGGACCAGGTACCTTTCAAAATAAAGCCATATTCATGTGTTTTTAACAACAGTGGTGATGACACTAACACCAAATATCTAGACGTTACAGAACTCTCTCATAAATGTGTAGACACGGACTAAATTCTCTCCTCAGACTCAGGAGGGTTAAAAGCTGTTCTCAAAGAAATGAAGTATACATAGTTCTCATCTGGCCTGGCAATGAAAAATACAACCAGTGTATGCCACAGGGTGAGTGGTAAGTGTAGGACAAGTTCTACCTTCTTTGAACTACAGGCACTAAATGGATGTAGTTGCAGAGGCCAAAGAACTGGGACAATGCACTCAGGCTGAAGGACTGTTTTCTAAGTCTACACAAACTCATAGAACTTTGCAAAGCAAAGCTGTGTTCCCCTCATGGCTGTATTCACAGTGTTGTGTGGGACAGCATAGACTGAAAAAAGTAAATACACCGCTGCTTGCAGTTGTGGACTCTGAAGATTAAGGCATGAAGTCTTCAAAAAACTCAGTCTTCAATGAGTTTAGACTTCCACTGCTGCTATAGGTCTATAAACTCAATGTAGCCAAGGATTTGCCATTTTTTCAGAGCAATGTCATAATTATACCAAACTTGCCACTATGTACGTAACCTTTCCCTTCAACCTTGTGGAGAAGTTTATGTTAGAGCTTTGTAACAATCCCTAACATTCAGGAAGAGGAGTAATTCTATTAAAAAGTCATGCTTAATTTTGTCATCATAAAAACCCAATGTAATGCATTTTTAAGCATATTTTAATGAATAAAACATGCCCTCTGTTTAAATGAGGAATAGTCAGTAGCAAAGCTTTCAGGAAAGCAGTAGTTAGAAAATTTCACAATATTTCTTTGCACCTTCATTTAACTATTGATATATTCAAATGATAATACCTTGTAAATAAGTTTCAGGACTGTCTAGAAAGTATTAGGCATTTTCAGTTCTTTTGAAAAACTGAATAAACATGTGATATATTTTATTCTCTAAATCAAACACTTTATCAAAACACTGCTTAACAAAGTGGTAATCAATATATTGCAGATTTTGAAAATTAATCTTTCATAGGAGCATATCTTCCAAGTGATCAATTAGAAAGCTAGACCAGGATGAGAAAGCATTTCTCTCATGTGCCAGTGTCATAGCTTACCAATCATTATTTTAGTACATCACCAAAAAAAAAAAAACCAACCAAAACAAAAACACCTTGTGGTGTTCAGATGTACTTTTATCCCTAGCAAAAAATTAACATACTAATGAAAAATATCATTTAAGGGTGGAATCTTGGAGTGAAGCATGCATAACTCTATTTCTGAAGAAAGACAACGTATTTTAGGCATTTTGCAGCCCCTTTAGCCTTAGATCACCTTAATATATGCTTATTGTGACAGAAAAACAGACCAGGCTTAAAGATAAAGGAAAATAGCAAACAGAGATTGAGTGTTTCACCCAAGTTACACACAAAACAGATGAATCATATTGTAGTAACCTGAAGTTATTTAGAACTTTTTATGGTGTCATCTAATCTGGTTCAGAAAAATTTCAGATGTCAGCAACAAGCTATATATAATTTTCAGGAATTTGTTTCATGTATTTTTCCAAAGTTTTAGGTCCATATACTGTGAAAAATAAATATATTTTGCTTTATTAGAACTAAAATAATCTTAATGACTATTTTTATAATCTGATATATTAAGAGAGAAATTTCTCAGTAAAGGTATCAAAATCCATCAGTGGGAGTGAAGAATTTCTTACTAGCCCATTAAATGCAGGAGATAATGAATTTCTAATGAAAGAGTTAATTTATGTATCCCTGAATTTAGCTAAGACAGTGTATATCTGTCCACATGGTGAAGAGATGCAGTAAGTGACTATAAATTTTACAACAGCCTAATTTCCTAGCAAGATCTTAGGAATGGCATGGAATAAAACATGTTAAATATGTTTTAGCCATGCTGGTCTAAAACTACCAAGCTGTAGGTTCTTTTCTCATTAAAAAAATGAGAAATGAGTACTGTATTTGTACTATTTTGTCATTGCAGGGTTGAAGTGGGTTTGTGCAGCCAGGCTTTAGTAATGGAGGGGACTATAGGGGTGGCTTCTGTGAGAAGCTGCCAGAACCTTCCCCCATGTACAGCAAATCCAGTGCCAGATGGGTCCAAGACAGATATGCCTCTGGTCAAGGCTGGGCCAATTGGAAATGGTGGCAGTGCCTCTGTGATAACCAGATGAAGGAGAAAGAGGAAAATAAAAAAAATATTGCACGTATGTAATTGACCAGAGAGGAGCAGGGTGAGAACATGTGAGAGGAACAGCCCTGCAGACACCAACCAGGGTCAGTGCAGAGGAGGGGCAGGAGGTGTCCCAGGCACCAGAGCTGAGATTCCCCTGCAGCCCCTGGTGCAGCCCATGGTGAGGCAGCTGTGCCCCTGCAGCCCATGGGGATCCACAGGGATGCAGAGATCCACCTGCAGCCCATGGAGGAGACCCACACTGGAGCAGGAAGATGCCTGGGAGGAGATTGTGACCCCATAGAAGGCCTGTGAAGAGAGGAGCCCACCCTGGAGCAGCCTGTCCTTGAAGAACTGCACCCTGTGGAAGAGTGACTCACATTGCAGCAGTTTGTGAAGGTGGACTCATATTGGAGAAGTTCATGGAGAACTATCTCCTGTAGGAGGGACCCCAAGCTGGAGTAGGGGAGTATCTCCCTGAGCAGCAAAAGAAACAACCTGTGATGAACTAACCATAACCACCCACCTCCCTGCACTGGTGGGGAGGAGGTAGAGCTGGAAAGGAGGCAGGGGTAGGAAGAAGGCGTTCTTAAGGTCTTATTGTCATTATTCTGCTCTGATTCAGTTAGTAATAAATTCAATCAATATCCCTATTTCTAGCCTGCTTTGCCCACGACGTTATTTGGTGAGTGATCTCTCTCAATCCTTATCTCAACTCATGAACCATATTTTCTCTTCCCTGTCCAGCTGTGGAGAGGAGTGATAGGGAGGCTTTGGTGAGTGTCTGGCATCTAGCCAGGGTCAACCCACTACAAAGTGTTTTTTTCACCCTCAATGGCAGGGTTCAATTTTAATTATAAATTACCTCAAAAAATTGTTTCTTAAATTACCATGACTTTTTCACATTTATATTTTACCTTGTCACCTATTTTGTGAAATTTATCTACTTCAGGCCCTCAGTTAATAAAAGTTTCATTACGTTTGAATGAAATCAACTGATATCCTCAACTCATGTTTCACTTGTCAAGTCAAATTCCAGAAGGTTTAATGAGTCAGAAAGAATAGAATATCCTAATTTGGAACCTATTGCAAAATCATCTCCAAAATCTAAAAATGAAACTTTTAATAATGGTGGGTCTAATTTAGCTTTAAAGGGTCAGTTATGAGCAATTTCTGCCTCTGAGATAAGAAACTGACTATGACACACATAAATAATTAATAATTTATGGTATCCATAAGGAAAAGTTTTCATTGGTCCTAAGGTTGGTTCCCTCAGTACTTCTAACCATGCTGTTAGCAACATCTAAATAAAGGGTAAGAGAATTTCAGGTATAGGACAATAATATCAGAATTTGTTCCTGACTGATCCTTATCACACATGGATTCTTGTTAATGAAGCAAGAATTACTTTAAACTCCTAGTTTGAAATATAAATTCTCAATTGACATTAACTTGATTAAAACATTAGAGATGAAATAATATTATCTTATGACATTTCACTAAGATATTAGAATAAGGTATAATACTATTTATAAATAAATCACCAAAAGTATATAATGTCTGGAGGCAATAGCCTTTCTACCCTATTAAGAATTCTAATCTATTGAGCCATGTACTTAATAATTAATTATTTAGCCTTTTTCTGAGTTGAAAGAATCCATCCACTCTGATGTTGCTTTTGCACCCATCTTTTTCTACCGTTCTACCTTTCCAACATTTCTATAATAAGACCTATTTTTCATGAAAGTATGTTTTCACACAAATATGATCTATTTTTGCATTTGAAGCCAGCACAATCACATACGCCAAGTAATCATCAGAGCTCAGTTCTGCATTCTTTCTAGTAATCACCTGTCTGCAGAGGCACCAAAATACTTGTCATCTATGTTACTAAATTGGGTCAAGTAATGTTAAAAACATCAAAGCTGGGCTTGTATCCCCCAAAAATAGATTCTAAGAAACTCATTTTATGATTCTGTATAATTATAGCTTAAAACATACATAGAAATCTGCTATCTTTTCCCATGGGATGCCTTCAGGACTTTGCAATGATACTTCAATCTTGAAGCTACTCCAATTTATATGAAGATGAAATGATTCAAAATTAATATAAACACCATTTTTTTTTCCTTTTTCACTGTTTCAGAGCAACTTATGGATTCAGAATTTAGAAGAACTATTGTTAACATATTAAGGTAATCTGACTCACAGGAATGCTCAAGATGTATATTTCAGCATTTCTTCTGCTGATATAATTCAATTTTCTGACTTGCACAATTTTTCATAATTTCTCATTTTATCAGTTTCTTTCAATACTGTGTAACTGATTTGAAATTATAAAATAGCCATTTCAAGCACAGGTGCATTACTGCCTCACAAAACTGAACTTTTTTCTGGTTTTATTTTCTATTTGTTTTCCCCCCAAATTAAACCAAGCATCCTGCCCCCCTACAATGTCATAGAATCATGGAATGCCTTGGATTGGAAGGGACCGTGAAGACCATCTCGTTCCAGCCCCCCTGCCATGGGCAAGGACACTTTTCACTAGACTAGGTTGCTCAAAGCCTTATCCAGCCTGGCCTTGAACATTTCCAGTGGTGGGATATCCACAATATCTCTGGGCAACTTGTTCCAGTGTCTCACCACTCTCTCAAGAAAGAATTTCTTCCTAATACCTAAACCAACCTACCCTCCTTCAGTTTAAAGCCATTGCCATTTGTCCTGTCTCTACATGCTCACACAAAAAGGATGTTCCCATCTTTCTTGCAGGCTGCTTTCAGGTCATGAAAGACCACGGGTCATCTTGAAGTATTCTCTGCTCCAGACTGAGCAATTCTCTTAGTCTTTATAGCAGAGGTGCTCAATCCCTCTAATATTGTTGTGTCCTTCCTCCAGACTCATCCAACAGGTCAATGTCCTTCTTGTGTTGGAGACCCCAGAGTACTCCTTGTGGGGTCACACAAGAGTGGAGAGGAGGTGCAGAATCCTCTTCCTCAGCCTGATGGCTCTGTTGCTTTTGGTGCAGCCCGGGATGCAAGCATAACTCTCCAGCAGTGCTTGGTGACTTCCAGGTTCTCCTCATTGCCTGTGCTGCATGCATTTGTGTGAAGGCACCTCAGCTGGGCTTTCAATTCTGTTGTCTTCCTACAGGAACACTCCTTAACTCCTTTGAGGTATTTCCCTGGTGTTTCTCTGTTGGCTTCTGTTATCTCAGGAGTCCCTGGCTCATCTTTGTAAGACGGCAAATGCCCTCCAGTGTGGCCAGCACATTTCAGAGTTAGCGGCAGAGGGTCCTCACTAGCACCTATCCCTCTAACCTTCCAGATCACCCCACAGTTTGTGTGGGACAGGCTCCATGGGAGTGGCTTTTGTCCAGGTGGGGCTGGCAGGGTCCCTGCTGGCTCCAGCCATGTGAGTCAGAGCTGCCTTTGAGACACAACTCCACCACCTCCTGCGTGGGCGCTGAGGTTGGGATGGTTTTGGTCGGGATGGTTTGATTGCTCTGGTTCTGAGGTCTTGCTGGGTAGGAAAGCTCACCTGCTTCCCACATCCTCAGCTCCAGAGCACTTCATATTTGAATCATGTACTTTATTACACAAATATATATGTGTGTGTTTGTATATATAAATATGCATATATATATTCACACACACACACAAATATATATATATATATATATATATGTATGTATGATGTATTTCTTCAGTACTTAGGAGGGCATTTGAAAAGTATTATTTTTTTCAGGAAGGTATAGCAATGCAGAAATTAAGGGACATGCCTGGGTTACAGTATTAGTTCTATAAATAGATTTAGATGGATTTCCACACTCTCTCAGGAAGTAAATTCACAAATGGCCTTATCTAATTCTCATTCAAATCAATAGCAGCCTTTAGTAGGCTTTGAGACTAGTCTATTTAATCTTTCTTTATCTCAGTTATTCTGCTGTAAATGGAGGATATCTCCTTTAATCACAGAAGTGAAGTGAGCATGAATGTTTAATAATTTATAAAGAGTCAAACAGTGCTCAGAGGTAGGCCATAAAAGCAAGCTCCTTTCTATATCTATTACTGAAAATACCGCAAAAAGTCCAGCTCATCTAAGTTTTTTGCCCCAACTGGAGAAAAAGGAACCTTGCTCAGATGACCCTGAAAACTCCTAACCTTCTTTGGTGGAGCAGGAAACTCAGGTGCATTACAGGCACTGCTTCAAAACAATCCCTAAAGGGAAGTGATTTGGTGACGTGGTTCTCCTACTTTATGTCTAACCATCCTTTCTAGTTATCTGTATGTAGTAGAGACTTGAGTCATGCTCCCAAATACACCCTCTGTTCAGCTAGTGCTCTTGTTCTATTGCCACTCATGGGATGGGAAGCAGAACAGGCTTTGTTTACATTGGTAAGCACTGCTGTGATGGTGTTTACAGGGGTCCCAGGATGAGGGAAGAGATGAGGATCTGACTCCGTGTTTCAGAAGGCTTGATCTATTATTTTATGATATATATTACATTAAAACTGTACTAAAAGAACAGAAGAAAGGATTTCATCAGAAGGCTAGCTCAGAATAGAATAGGAAAGAATGATAACAAAGGTTTGTGACTCGGCTCTGTCTCAGACTCTCTGTCCAAGCCAGCTGGGCTGTGATTGGCAATTAATTACAAACATCCAACATGGGCCCATCACAGATGCACCTGTTGCATTCCACAGCAGCAGACAATCATTGCTTACCTTTTGTTCCTGAGGCCTCTCAGCTTCTCAGGAGGAAAAATCCTAAGGAAAGGATTTTTCATAAAACATGTCTGCAACACACTGCCAGCAACTATCTAATCTCCCTCTGCAAATTCTTACTGGGTGGTTTCATTCATTATTCTTATTCAGTGTGGCTCCTGGCTTTTGATACCCTTTAATATTATCTGGATGAGTATTATCTGGATGAGTATGAGCAGGCATAGACCAAAACTAGCCCAGGCAGTGTGCCAGCAGTGAAATGGTATTTGGGACCAAAGGACAGTGCTCAAGGATGTGCCTTGCTCCTATGCAAGTTAACCCACACAGCTGCACCCAGACTGCTCTCAAAGCAACAGAATGAGCAATTTCTGGTCTAAAACTGGGTATTAGAACTGCTTAAGCCATGGGAAGAAATAGACATACAGTTCACAATACTCACAAATCTTTTATTCGAGGCTCTTGATATGTTCATGTTACAGAACAGATTGAGTACATCTTAGAGGTGACTTAGACTTTTTACTAAAGCTGCTAACACCACTCTTGATCTTATACAGGATTCTACACTGGACTTTTTATTGAATCATGGAAAAAAAACAAACATACTTTCTCATCCACTGGGGTAAAAGTAGATAAAGGTAGTACAATCAAAAATTCAATGTTTAGCTAAGCAATCTACCAAGACAGTTAAAATAAAACTGCTGTTGAAAAATACTATTTTAATTATATTAAGATTTGCAGCTAACAGAGTAATTCAATGTAGAACATCTCATTATAAAATAATAAGGTAAATTGATAATATTTTTGCACTTTGATAGCAGATGCAATTTGATACTAAATTAGACTGCTTTCATGAAATCCAGGTATTCCACAGTGCTTAGGGTCTGTTTAACATTTAAAACAGCTATGTATCTGCAGATCTCTATCTTCATACAGTTTTGTCCCGGTTATTTCATTATTAGTTTTACTGCTTCTTTTTCAAGTACACTCATGAGCCTAGTAACAGATTGAGAAATCTACAAATACCACAATGCATCACTGAAAATAATCGAACCTGATAAAGAACATTTTAGAAGCCTGTTTTATTTTTTTTATTCATATAAAACAAGGGTAAGTTGATAACAGTGCACTTAAAATGACTAATTAGGCTGGCTGAACATAGGTACTAAATTGGCAAAAATTATTTAGTCATCATATGATTCAATGAATGAGATTGTTATAATTAGTAGATGTTAATTTCACAAAAAAACCCTGCATTTACAGTAAAAAAATAAAATTAAAAACTGTTCAGACTACAAGGTCAAGATTTGACAAAAAGATATTTCTCTTGGGAGCTTTTGGTCAAAAATAAAATATTTCAGCATTAGTATTATTAAACATAAATTTGCCAATTACTGGTTTACAATCAAATTTTCTATCTAGAAGAAGTTTTCTTTTTACATTTATGTGGGCTTGAAAATGTACCATTTCAGAAATAATAAAATGTTTTATTTGGTACATTTTTACAGCTTGACCTGCAAGAGTGAAAAAGTGTTAGAAAGTTTAATTACTTGCTTTATTGCTCTGATAGTCCAGTATATATGCTTATTGATATATTTCATTGATATATTGCCTTATTTCCTGAGTTCTAGAGCAGATGGAGCCTATACTGGTATCTGAAAATTAGAACTTCTCCCAGCATCAATAAAAAATGGTCATTTCATTTAAAAATAACCATCATTTAATTAACTTTATGTTATTTCCTTTAAATAAGCAGCAAAGGTATCATTAGGGCTTTTATGGAATAAATCCAATCCTGATAATTGTGAAGTTAATTTAACTGTGAAATGGATGCCAGAAAATGTTCTTGAGTTGTCTGTGCACCATAAGCTCCAAGAGTATAAATTTGCATAAATCTTTTGAGTTATGGATTTATACCATCAAAGATCCTAGCTTCATGTTAAAACCTGCTGTTCTTCATAGTAACATGTATATAGAATAGTGAATTATGGGAATACAGCTACCACTGAAATTTCCATTCATTTGTTGCAATCTTAGTTTTTATAATAAATGACCAAGTATTTCTTAGACAGAAAGAAAAAGGCAAAGAATTCATAAGAATATATATCCTAAGCCAAACCCAAACTCATACAAACCTTTTCTGAAGCCTTAGGGATAACAAAACCCTTTCTTTAGAGCTGAAGGGAAGGGATGCCATCCAGAGGGACCTTGATACACACTTGAGAGATGGGCAAATGCAAACCTCATGTAGTTCAACAAAGCAAAGTGCAAGGTTCTACATCTGGGGTATTGTGGTGATGCTCAGACACACAGACTGATCAGAGAAGGGATTGACAGCAGCCCTGTGGAGAAAGACTTGGGGGTGATGATTGATGAAAAATCCGAGATGAGCCATCAGTGTGTGCTTGCAGCTTGAAGACCAATTGTATCCTGGGTTGCATCCAAAGGAATGTGGCCAGCAGGTTGAAAGAGGCGATTCTCCCACTCTGCTTTTGAGAGACCCCTCCTGGAGCACTGCATTCAGCTCTGGTGTCCCCATCATAAGAGAACATGAAACTGTGGCAGCAAGTCCAGAGGAAGGTCATGAAGTTGGGGTTGTTCAGTCTGGAGAAGGGAAGTTTGTGTGAAGACCTCACAACAACCTTACAGTGTCTGAATCAGCCAACAGGGAAGCTGGAGAGGGACTCTGTCAGGAGCTCTAGTAATAGGAGAAGGAGTAGTGGGTACAAATTCATCTTTAACATCCACTCCAACCCCTTACCATTCTATGACTTTATGGTAAATCTCATCCTCGAAGAGAGTCATTCCTACAAAAAGATTGCATAGAACAGCCACTTTATTCACAGACACCGAGTTTATCGAATAAACAGCAAACTCTACTAGCAGCCCAAGGATGCATCTTCCATTGGTGATTGGTGCCAAATACTCTAGTCCCAGTAATTCCTCTTCCACCTTCTTATAAGAGGGCTTATATGATTTAATGCCCCATTTTGGATTTCTTTTTCCTTTGAAGTGAAGCTGATTTGGAAGACAAATGTATCAGTCTTCATACTTCTTTTATACAGGACATTTTTCTCAGGTCCAGGAAAGCATTATGTAAAGAAAAGGACTAGTAACTCAAAGGCAAAGACATTTTTCTGTGACTTCTTCCAATTCTTGAACTTTTTTTATATGAACTTAATTAATTTTCTATTCAATTTATTTTGCTTAGTTCTGAAGGTCCTTCCTTGATAGAAAAGAGCTCTTTTAGGAGCTCCTTTATAAGACTAGGAAGAAGCCATATAGTTATAGTACACTCAACCAGGAATACTAAGTATGGCTTAGAGGAATACTGTGTCAAGTCACATCTTAGATAACTGCATGCTTTTCATGACCAAGGTTTTCATTACTGGTTATAAGAGTTCTAGATTTATTCAAATTTTCTACTTTACAGAACATATCAGAAATAATACAAGTAATCCAGACATTAGTAAACTGTTTAATAATAACTAAACTATTCTGTCTGGACAACTGCTTTGCTCACTCTAGATTAGAGCCTGTCTGTGACAAGCACATCAAATGTGGACAGTTAAAAAGTTAAGAGGATAGTTTACATGAAAAGAAAAGACAAAAGGATAGCAGAAATGTATTTTAAGTCTTCTCTGGACAAGCTTTTCTTCATCCTTCTAATCAAAGAGGTAAACTAACAGATTAAGTTATATCAGCCAATATCACATACATAGTACTTCTCTCACCTTGGTAATTTTGGTATGCATTACAAGTCAAAAATATGCTGTGGAAAACATAAAAGTATTGTCTTAACTATGATCTGCTCTGAACTGCTTTTATCTGATAAAATCAGACATCAGTTCAATAACCAGTTTAAATCTGATTTTCTATTAATTATTTTATGTCTGAGAAAACTATGGCAAATTACAATTAATAAGTAACTTTGTATTATGCTCCAATGTAAGTATTGTTTCTTAAATTGTAAAATAATGTCATCAGTCATCTAAATGAAACTAATAAAATTTATAGTATATCACTCTCAGTTTGATCCATTCTTAATTTGAAAACTCATGAATTTACATATACAATTCAATAGTCTTATAAATTGCTTTTTGAAATTGGCTTTTGAAATAATCTTTTTTTTTCTGCCTCATGTTACTGTACTGACTGAAAATTACTTGCATCATGAGATGATAAAGGAAACTCATGACATCTGACTATACTGGTCTTGTAATGCTTCCTTTTGGCACAGATTTCATATTATAGATGCATTTTGCTGCCATCATTAGTAGCTGTCTTCATTGATACAGAAATTCTAGGACATGTGGTAGGGTTAAATTACTCTCACTTAATAACCACTTTTAGGTTGCTTCTTTTTTCACATATACACACTAACTGGTCCCTTAATGCATCATTTAACATCTCTGAACTGGCAATGCTCTGTTAATTTTCCTAATTCAGCCACTTGAAAAAAAAATATAAATGTGGAAGCAGTCTGAAGTCACCAGCAGCTGAGGGAATATGTGATGTTGTGTAGTTTCCACAATCTATATAAATGTTTTTTCCACTGGTTTAATAGGGGCACTTAGCTTAAGCAATAGCTTATAAAGGTTAACCATCATTACACTCACTAAAACCATGAAGTAGTGTTTGGTTTTTTTTGCAATTTAGGATATAAGGTAGTTCATATTATTTGAAGCCTGAGATAAAGGTGGGACAGTTCTCTACTGAGCAATCAATTCCATTTCCCCCAAGTTAGACATTAACCTTTTTTCTGTTTTAAACAAGTGATTTGCTCACAGTCCCAGTAACTACATGTTTCTTTCTTCCTTATGTTTTTTGCTAGACTTTAATCCTTTTTCTTTTACAATTTTAACGGGAGGTAATTCTGTCCTCTGTGTTATGTTCTTTGCAACTTTCTTAATAATGATATTTTGAAAAATTATAATGAATTTTATGGAGTTAATGATATCTGTAAGTTTTGACTATTCAGCTAAATGGATTTTGGATCTAAGAAGTGGTGTAATAATAAAAATAAAAGAATTTTAAAATAATTTAAGGACATATTATCAACTTCTTTTGCACGCAGTATATAAAGAACATTTAATTTGCATACTTTTCAACAATGCCTGAATGTAGTTTTATAGATTTCACACATGAAAATATGAGGCTTTGCAGCATATATCTTTCTATTTTCCCTGCTTATACATTGTCTGCTTTACAGTGCAACATTTGGACATGTGTAGCATAAAAACAAAATCTTTCTTCTTAACAGGAGTTGATGCAATGCAGCAAAAAAGGAACACCCACTTATGGACAGTGCTGAGATCAATTTATGAAGTAAACCAAGCAGGGCTGTGCCAGGAACAGCTCAGCATTCACACACACACACACACACAGGTACACACATGCATGTACTGCAGTAGGGCACCGAGGAAGACATTTTTACAAGTAGATTGTGATTTCAGTCCAAATATAGGCAGGGTATATTCATAGGCCTTGATTGTAAGGATCTACATGTTAGTGCCTGAGTGACTGCTCTGTAAGCTGAGCACATACTCTGATGCCAGCATGCATTGCCTTTAACTGTGTCATGCACCAGCTCATTCTTAGGGAGAGGTGTAAGAACACAGTGTCCAAAGTGAATCTCCATGTACCACATGGAAAGTTTGGTATTATACAGGTAAAGGATTGATAGATTTGCTCACTTGGAAAAATATTTTAAAAATGTGAGAAACAGTGCAGCTGACCCCCTTGACCACTGGTGGGAACTCTGAGTAGCATGCCATAGTCAAAAAAACAGATTGTCATCCAGCAATGCAACAGATACCGTTCCCAGTATTGGGTGGGACATAAGATTGCTGTGATATTGTCTATAATTTCTATCCTTTAAACAATAAAACAGATAAACTTGTTTTTTTCTAATTGAGATCCCAAAAGAACTGGTACTGAGAAGGAATTAGCTGAGACAACCATGGCTCCATTTCAGTGGGTTGGCATAGAGGAGCCTGAGGAAACACAGTGATCGCCCCAGCCATGCTCAGTGTCAAACTGCCCAGCAGCTCAGTCCTGATATGGACTCTCTACTTATATGCATTTTTTTCCCCATACGCTGTCCTTGAGGAGTGGGGGGTTGTTGCACATGTCATCAATCAAGTCAGACAACAGTGATCTCACACTAAACCTTTCCATCAGTCTCAGGTAGCGTTGCTTTGTCACCACTTGGTCCAGGGTCCCAGCCATGGCTCATCCCACTCAGTTCATTTTTATGTTGTCCTGTATGATGCATCTTATGCTGTCATAACTTGTGGTCAAGGCAAGGTTGTAATTTTCTTGTGATAATCACCTGGAGACCCTTTTCTATTAATTTTTAAGTCTTCTTTGCAAAGCCTAAAAAATACTTTGAAATAATCTGCTTTCATTATAATCAAGTAATCTTTTCAATAAATGATTGTTCACTTGGCAGTGCGAGCAAGTCAATGCAACGCCTGGTAACTGTCAGTCAGGTTTGATTGCAGCAAATTTGATCAAATTGCAGCTGATGAGTATCTCCAGTTTAAGTCACTTTGCATGCCTGTTTCCAGTTTTAGAAAACTATTTGGATGAATGGTGGAATATTAACATTAAAAGTAAACAAGGAGATGATTATATGGGCAACAAATTTTATTCTCCTGCTATAGATATATTGATATATCTTTTTAAGAACTTGTAGCAGAGAGCAGATTGACAGCTTTATTGCTTTTATGTTGGATTACTTAAGTAATATTTCTGACAAGAAGAAATGAAAAAAACAAATTAAACAATTCATCCATTTTCAAGAACTTGTTAAATATACTTGCAAAGCTGATCTTCCCAAATCAAAAGAAAAAAAAGTGTTGTCTATCAGTCACACGAATTTTGTCTAAAGAATAAAACAAATCTGCTGCTTGAAAACTGACAGCTGAGGAAAAAAGCACTGTTACAAAATCAACAATTTTATTTATATACTTGTAAAGGATTGCCATTTTGTGGGCTGCAGAGATTGTTCTTTCTCAGAGCCCAAATCTACTTTAAGAAATCCCAATACACAAAACAAACAGAACACACACACCCCTCAATAAACCCTGAAGTTTGTCTAGCCACAAATTCAGCCTTAATTCTACACATATAAGGAAGAAAATATCAAAGAGAAGGTATGCCTTTGGGTATTGAAGTAATTTTCTTGTCTGTGGATGCCTCATGTCAGTCCACCTCATTTGTCCTTTAATCCTCCCCCACCTCTCATTACAATTGCACCAATTACTGTTTGACCCCAATCAGGGCAAGAAATGCTTTTGGAGTGCTGTCAGCATGGAAGGTACACCAGGGGACCTCTCTGATGCTGAGGTCTAATAGAGAGATTCTCCTGTCTCTCCCTTCTGGGAGGGGAGATCAATATAGGAATCTCTGCTCATAGCGATCAATTCACACTAAACTTTCAGATATATTTCCCTTTGAGACTGGTGTGTCTTTGAGAAACTTAAGAATATTGACAATGAATCACAAGTTTTTAGACATACACGTGGTTACAGATGAACTACTTGACTTCAAGTGGATCATTTTTCCATGATTTTGTTTTAATTTTCATTGAAATACTAGCATAATGTTATAACATTAAATCTCAGTCACCAAATTCTATCAGCGAAGAACTTGAGACAGAAATTAAATTCTCAAACTGTCTAACAGTTCAGAAATATAGCAATTGGATTAAATAATTTCTTCCCTCCCTAAGAACATTCATAATAATTTCACAACTAAATATTGCAAGTTTCCTTGTCGTGTTTCATTGGAAACCTTTGCTAATGATGGAACAGTATGGATGCTTTTTTTCTCACTGAGTGTAATTGCAGTTAAAAAACACCAAACCAAGTTTCTTTCATTTGTAAAACTTTTGGCAATTACTTATGTGAAAGACTATTTCTTGTTTATAATATAACCCCTAAAAGATTCTATGCTACAGTTAGTAGTATTATTTCAGGTCCATTAGTGCTAAGTTTCATTTTTAAAGGTCTCTCAGGGCAGCTAAAATATAGCAAAAAATTGAAGACATACTCCACTAATGAATTCTGTTTCATAACCTCAGAGCTATGTTCTTTCACCATTTTGACAAAAAGTAATTACTTTCTTTATTTTACCCAAAGGCTAAACTTCTAGCATAAGAAAAAAGTGAGTGGGAAAAATACACATTGAATTAAATGTGCAGAATAGGTAAAAATAGAATGACATAATGCTTAATAGTAAGCCTGTAAGTGCTAACTGGAACTATTCATGTACCCACCAAAAAGAAGTTAAGAGTAGAATTGTTTGCTAGTTTTCCAGTAAACACAATTTTCAAGCCAGAGAATATGCACACACACACACAGACACACATATACATTTATATGCTCATTTTTATTTTAATCAGAGTGAATTATTCATGTCACTAATAATGAGTGTAGTTTTAGAGCAAAGTAGGCTTGAATTCTGGTTAGTAATGTATATATTTTTTTTCATAACAGGTGTTACAGTCTGATATAAAATTTCCCATTCTGAATTTCATCAACATCATTTTGAGACAGGTTTTTTTAAATGCAATTACAAGAAGATGTGTTTTTTCTTTTGTTTTTCCTTCTTACGTCAACAGCAATTCCAAGGTGTTACAGTTTTTAAGAGGGGTGGCTACAAGAACATACCACAATAAGCAGTGATCCCTAATCCAAAATGTATATGCGAAGCAGAATAGGTATAACATAAGATTATTGATGTTTGTTTTCAGATTTCTGCCCTGTGGCATGCACAAAACAGCCCCTCCGGTCCAGAGCAGACTCTCACCCAGGGCTGACGTGCCAAGGCCTGGCTGATGGTTGGGCTCCTGTGCCAAACAGGAGTCTCCACCTCGGGCTCAGCTTTCCCCACAGTGCCAGACAGACCTGCATGTTTGCTCCTGTGCTCGGCACTTCAACTGCTCTATAGTTCTTTTATTTATATCGGCTCACTGGCTTAAATCACCACTGGCATCTCTCAATGACCATCACCAGATTTTTGTAACCTCCTGCCTCAAATGTGTTAGAAAAGTCTACAAATGTTTCCTTTTTTCTTTTCCCATTCCAGGTTAATCTAGTCATTTAGAGATGGGCAGATCTAGCTGAAGACTCATTATTTTGGGTTGTTCTTTCAGGTAGGCTTCATTGTCTGAAATCAGTACTAAAAGTTTTATTCTCCACAGTTTGTGGAGACTGCAGAGCATATTGGTTAGATGAGAGGCATGTTATGAAACCACTGTCAGACAATCCTTTACTTGCCCAACGAGGTCATGTTTTTGTTCAGGGTGACAGAAATACTCCAAAGAAGCTGTAAGTTCAACTGATTTAATTAAGCAAATATTAAAACCTTTTAGTATAATTAATTCCAAGCTGGGTCTATGTGCTGAGCTTTAAATCAGTTTTAAATCATCTAGAGTTATCCTGAATAAATAGGGTCTGAATCTAGCTGTGCTACTTCCACAGCATTCCCAGAGCTCAGATTACATTTTGAAACATGGTTCATGAGGATATTTAGCATCTTTATTAATAAAAAGATCTAGACATCTTCCAAGGGAAACAAGTCCTTCAACCATTTGGATAGAATACTAGCCATTGATAGATAGGTTAATTCCTTTACTATTTTTAAAATCTGGTTTCATCACTGCATAGTATCTACTATATACAAAATAAAAGCAGAAAGAAATCAGAAGCCTTTTTAACATTTTCTTTTCAACCTCTATCCAACCAAAACATTACTTTTGATCATGGCTTACTGTCATCAGGCACCCCACCTCTTACTTAGCCACATTACACTACGTACTGGATTATCAAAAAAGCCTTACCTCAAACCTCATAAACCAGCTCAATATCTTTCTATTTCTGATCTCTATGTTGAAGAACCAAGTCTGCCATTCACCAAGTCTGACAAGAGAGGAAAATTAAATAAAAAATTTTACAGTGAAACATAGCTATACATCTATTCAACATTTTATTTTCATGTTTCTACTTAAATCTCTGCTTGTGTCTTCTCTGAAGGAGGCTACAAAATGTCAGAAAACTAGACATCATAAAGGAAATTCTAGGAAAACAAAAACATTTGAGGAAAATATCTCCATTCAAGGATGGGAGAAAGCAAAGAAGCAGAATTCTCTAAAGTTTAATTATGGAGTCATTTTGGCACAAGTAAAATAGCCCAATTACAAAGACTGAAAAATAAAGAGGCACACTTTGTTGAATCCTGAAAACCTGGAAATCTGTGAAAACCAGAAATATATTCCTGTTGCTTTTTGGTTTTTGTTTTTGTTTTGGTTTGGGTTTTTTTGTGTGAGTGCATCACACTTAAGTAAATCTTCCAAATTGAAGTGGACATTTATATAAGAAGTAAAAATTTACTTCAACTCTGTTTCCTGAAAGGTTAGCTTGAAAGAAGTGAGGTTTCACACATTTCACACATTTACCTGTCCTGAATTAAGGACAGGTCTCCTTGCACTGCACTCATGTGAAAGGAGAAACATCTTCCAGAGTTCCAGAGTCAGAAAATAGAGAACTCATGGAGAACTCTTCTGCAGTCACAGTGTTTCAGACAATGTTACTACTAATTATTGTGGTGAAAAATGTTAGTAAAAGTATCATATTGTAAAAAATGAGCTATAGAAAAGCAAAATAGCATAAAATAGAAAGACTTTTTCTGATTGTTATATAATCTAATGTTTGAAAGTACAATTTTTAATTTTTTTTTACCTTTTCAAAACTAGATTCCTATGAAGATTATAGATTTTATGCATGCTTGCTATATTGGTAATTCTGAAGTTACATCAATATTGAGAAAATTAAGTCTGGTACCTTCATATCATGGTCATAATTCCATAATTAACCCTTTAGCAGAAAATAGGTGAATTAAGGTGATAAAGATATAGGAATGAAACAAAACAGATTTTTAAACCCTGGAATCTGGATAATTTAGTTTCAGATTTCTCAAGAGGCTGGACTGCAGTTTTTAAATTACTTCTGAACTCTAGTTTCTCACCAAAGAAATTTTAAAAAAAGCTAAAAGAAAGCAAACTTCTCTGAAACCGCATGCTAATTAAGCATAGCTATTAATTATTTTGACTAACAAGCTCAAAGATCATCTTAGCAAATTGTTCTAATAATATCTTTAGTATCTCAAGAAGAATCTGTAAATAAGCGTATTAAATCAGAAAAGCATATTAAAGTTTGTTGCACTTGGGAAGGAATATATGTCAGTATGAATGAAGATCAGGCAATATCCATGCAAAGGTCAGATGTTTTTGAAATATTTAGGGAAGTAGCTACAGGGTAGGCTAAGAGTAAAGTATTTAAATTGGATGAGCCCCAAAAAAAAATCCAATATGAATTTTCCAAACTATTAGTAGCCATAGAATTTTCTGCTGTTTTAAACTTTATTACTTTTTAAACTTTATTACTTTTCCTTCCTTTACAGAAACAGTAGTTATTGTTTTCTCAAAAATAAGGAAGCAAAAGTAGACAAAAAGCAAAAGAATTCTTCTCTATCAATTCTTTACGTGGACACTGGTGACTGTGGCAAGCTTTAAATTTCAACAGTTCTGGAGAAAGTAAGCACACTTGTTTTCAGGGCAGCCTTTAAATTTCCTTGGCCTTAAGTGATGTGGCATTAAATCAAGTCACACTAAGGTAACAGCACTGACCATTCTGACAACTGATTTCTCACTTGTGACAGATGAAGACATCTATATACTAATTCTGTTAGATTTACAGCTGATGTTAGGAACAGGAACCATGGTCTTCTTGAATCTGAACAGTCTTATATGAGGTGAAGGGATTACCCAAGTGAGCTGTTTTTATTTTATTTTTTTGCCCTTTGAGGATCACAAAACAATTGTTTATCATTTCCAGAGACCTTCCAGAGACATAGAAGCTTATGATGAGTGAGTAGCAAAAAACTTGGAAATATTACTGGAAAAAATTACTGAGAAAATTTATTAGCAAGTCAATGTAAATGGTGAAAATTGTTTTTAAAGAAATTGATTTTTAGTAGATTTGGCGAAATAAAGAGAGATAGACTAAAAAATTAAACTTTCCTAAACATCAAAAATGCTTCCAACCTCTGTAAAATGGAATCAATATAACCTTCATTATTCCTCTAGACACTTTTTTAACCCAGTTGTATCAACTATTCCTGTCCTATCTATGTCTGTTACCAAGCAGTTAATATAGCTATAAATGTCAGTGAATACACTTTTTGAATACACTGCAGTAAGTTAATTCAAATATAGCACTTATCCTTTTGATTTTCACTATACTCCTTGGAAATTATGTCATTTTCTGCATTTTCCCAAGATGAAAGCTACTTAGTACCGCAGTGTTACTAAGTAACTACTTAGTACTTAGTACTAATACTAATACTTAGTATTAATATTAGTACTAGTATTAGTACTTAGTACTAATACTAAATACTAATCCATCAAACAGTGGTTTATGCAAGCTATTCCCCAGGACCTAGTAGATACCAAAGGACTTGCAGCTGAAGTTCACCTGCACATTTACAGGTTATTAAAGCTCTAATCTTTGAAGTTTGTGGTGGTTATCTCTCTGTCCCTGTATTTATCATTCAAAATAAATAATAAAAAGATGAATTTGCAGTGTGAGTTCTATGACTTGATGAAGTAAGCCACTGAGATTAGCTCAATTGGTTATAGCATGGTGCTAATAATGCCAAGATTGTAGATTTAATCACAGGATGGGCCATTCATTTAAGCATTGGACTTGATGATCCTTGTGGGTGGATTCCAGCTCAGAATATTCTGTGATTCTGTCAACATTAGTCACTATGAATTTCCAGGAAAATTCTAGGAATTCACTACTTCTGAATAATTTGTGCTGGGTTACTTAGCCTTCATATTAATTCTCCCAGGATTCTCTTCGAGCAAGAGCAGACAACATAGGGGCAAAGCTTTGTCTCAGAAAGGTTATTGGAAATATCCAATCTCATATTGGATTAATCTGATTTTAAAAATGTTAGAGGAGCAGATATTTAGCATGTTAGCTTTATTTAGGTACCTCAGAATGTAGAATCATAGATTATCAAGTCCTGGCTTCTAAATTCTTGGTTTAAGCTTTAAAAATTTTTGTGTTACATTTACAGGTTTTGTCAAATGATGTTAGCAAACATTAAGAAATGTGTTTTTTACCCTCCCAGGATCCTTTTCAAAAGAAATTGTTCCTTAAATTTAGAACTGCTGACTTTCTCTTCATGGACTATTCAGATCAGTTTTAAGTTTTCAAACCTTCAACTTTTATTGGAATAGTTGTTACTCTGCAAAGGACATCTAACATACTGGTATTTATTGCTATCCTGCATTATTTCTTTATTATTTGAGAAATAAACCAGCACACTATTGCTTTGCCCATTGTAATTATCCACAACCCAGGAGATTTTTATTTTTTTTACCTTCAGAAAAGAAATGAGATGAAACAATATTGATTAGTAAGAAAGTAAAAATAGAATTAGTCCTTCAGCATGATTCCTTCTACAAAGAACTGTTTCAAAGGAAGGTTTTAGCACCTGAACAAGGATATCTTACGTCCCTGGGATCAGCACTATCTGCTGTTAGCTACATTGCTTTCATAAAATTGTATCATGCATTTGATATTCCTACCACAAAACTGGATTCCAAGTGTTTTACAACCTATGAAAAAATTTTATTCAGTTTTAATACCATGTTTTGCAATTAAATATAGAAGTAGTAAAGTTATATATAGAGGTATTCTATCTGGTTTTGCTGTCATGTGCTATTAGTAAAAGTCAATTTCTTGCAGTTATTTAAAGAGATATCTATAGATTCTATGTGTGTGTATTTATGCCAGTGTAAGCAGACCAAGTTTATATGTCCAGAGAAGTTCAATTTTCTAATCTTTTTCCATATATTTTTGCCTTGATTCCTCAGCACTGATTGCTTCTTGTTGTCTTAGACCTAGTGTCCTCTGCTTCATCCTCTATTCTATTGCCATCATATGAGATTTCATAAAATAAGCAAGTTAAAAGTTCCATCAGCTTCTGTTTTTGCTAATACTTCCGACACCCTGGTCTGCTGTCACTGAGCACTGTGCTCTGTAGCAATTTAGATAAACATTACAGAATAATAAACTTTTATGTATTTCATTCACTCCTCAAGTTAACAATGAGATAGGGTAATACCATTTCTGGCTTGTGCTTATAACTCAATAAATTGCTTACACTGCTTACATAATGTCAGTGCCAGAGTTTTTCTGTGCCTTCATATGGATAATTATTTTTTTTTTTTTTGTGATACATTTTTACAGCAGTTACTTTCAGTTTAAAATGGTGACATAGCTCCAGTTCCTAGAGTTGCAAACTTCAGAGGAGAGATAATAAAAGAGGTTTGTATATGGATTTTCCTACATTCTCTGGGTACTTTCTTCAATACTCATTAGGTTTGAACTCATTTTAGTCCCTTGATTATCCATTTTGCCTTCCCAATAATTTGTATGCTTTCCTGAAGGTACCTGACTGGAAAGGTTTCTAGCAGAGAAATTCAATCACAGCCTTGGAATAACTTAAATTAAAGATCACACTTGTAAATAGTATGACAACTCTGAGGCTGGAAGACTGGGAAGGGAAGGGAAGAATGGAAATTCTTCACTGGGAATTCAGGGAAGAATGCCTTTTCTATTAAGCTAATGGAATACTTATTAAGAGCTTACATGTAACCTTATCTTTTACCTGTTTAAAAGACTATGGGCTTTACAAAACTTTTGTGAATCATGTTCAAAATATTTTTTGAGCAAAATATACCTGTTATAACTGTAATACAATAGGGCTGCTGCAGTTCTGGAGGAAAACTAGGAGTTTACAGACATTTGTAAGGCTCTTGTCAGAGTACAAAATTTTGTGTTAATTTTATGCCTTAAATGTTGACTTCTTTTTTTTTTTGTCATAATGTCTGGTTATAGTTGGCATTAATAAATCAGATGACCAACAGAAAAAAAAAAAAAACAACAAAACAAACAAATAAACAGAAGCAGCTACTTTGAGCAACAACCAGCCTTGTAGCCATGTAAAAAAATATAAAGATATTCTTATGCCATTTACTAAGATGGCTCATCACCATCTGCTGGGAGAAAGATCTAAGCATTTGGCTATTATAACCCCAGGACCTGTGATAATATTCTGTAGTTTGGGGGTCTTGAGAACCTTTCACCTGACCTCATCTGCAGGTTACCCCAAAATTTAATCTCTCAATATTTTATACTAATGGGTCTTTCTGTTGGTGTTACCCAATCTAAGGAGCTTTGTAACCCACATTCTCCTCAGGGAATTGCTTTGCTTCTGCAACAGTTCAGTGGCCAAACTCTTCTGTACGAATCTATGTATATACTTCTTTCAGACTATACCGCAAGAAAAGGCAACATTTGCTGTTTGATGCTGAACGAAATTGCTGAAAATGTCATTAAGTGCAGGAAGAAAAGGAAACCATCACTGTTTGAAGGACTGAAGAGAAGCAGTAGATAGGAGCATACTGATACAACTATTTTTATTTAAGGGCCTGATTTTTTTACCCAGTTAGTAATGCAGGCATTAGTAAAGTAACCTCATATATACTGTCCTTCTGTAACCATGGCCAGATGACCTGACAGGAGTGATTTGAACCTGAGTAAAGATGACCTTAAGGAGCTTTTCAACCTAAATCTATGCAGGGAGAACCTTGGAGAAACTCTTGGGAATTGTGAAGAGCTCAGAGTTATTGCAATATACAGAGTATTTAGATATGGGCATCCAGGAAGTCATGCAAACCTTATTTTGATACAAGTTTTACAATGTATCAAATGTCCCATTCAATTAAAATCATGATTTATTAGGAATATTAATTATTTATAAGTAGTAACCGATAATCAGTATATATGTAATTTAGCAGAAGTGATTTGTTTAACTATAAAATCAATTGAAGCAAGTATAAGACAATTGAAACACTTTAGCATTCCCTTTTCATTTGCCCTCTCTCTTTTTCCTCCAGTTTTCTCTGGTGATTTTCAACTGACAAAAATAATGCCACTGAGATATAAATGTAAAGAAAATTAATTTTTAAGCATTCAGTTTCAACCCGATCTGTTTTTTTTAATAATACATCCTGTTGCTTTTATCTGGCAAATACATTCCAAGTCTTGTCTTCGGATGGTATGTATGCCTCTCTTTTTTTTAGTGTTCCTTATCTACTGAAAGGTCTGGGCTGCAAGGCCTTTATCCTAACATATGCAAAGTTTGCAGGCATAAAAATCATTATTTGAGCCATGAGCATGACACCACTTCTTTTAGACTTGCCAGAAATGCAAACTTCTAAATCAAATCTGTTTGCAGTTTTCATTCCAGAGAACCCTTTGAGAACTTCAGGGAGATGAACAAAAACACATGTTTAGATGAGGATTAAAAGCTACACTGAAGGTTAAGATAAAATTTAAGGGGTCCTAATTCTGTCATAATTCCTGGGGGTTTTTTTTTGTAGTTTTTTCTTCGTGCACTTTTGTGTTGCCACTTCTAAACTTTAACCTGGAAACTTTTATTTATAAGAACTGAGCATGTTGAAGTGTCTTCCAAGCACTATTGAATGTTGTTGAAGCAGCTGAAACCTTGTCTCATTTCAAGTCTCTTTACCAAATATGAAGAGAAGGCCAAGCAGAGGACAAAATAGATCTGATCCTCAAAAGACATTGTTCACAGAACTCTGAACAAAAAATGTCCATTACAGGTTAATCAGTTCTGTAACAAAAAAGACCACTTTGAAAGAATCATGAGCTGATTAAATAGTTTTGTCCATTTTTTTTCAGCTACAAAGGAAACTGGAAAAGCTCAGAGCACATAGTTATTCAGTAAACTTTTCAGTAGTGAGACTGAACTCAGTCCTTTCCACCACTTCCCTTTCACCATTTTCTTTAGAATGCCTTAGTGTAGGAACTTCTTCCCAATAATATAGTTGAGTTTTTATTGATTAAATAGAGTGATAGTTGATTCAAAAATGTATATAAAGAGTGATATCTGGAGTATTTTTCAGCTATGAGGGAGGAGCCTTGACTAGTATTCCCAGAATAAATAGCTAGACGTGCATTATTCCTGTAGCACAGACATTCCTGAGCAGTTTTTTGAAATGAGACAAAAAACACTGACACAGAGATTTTATTGAAAGAACCCTGAATTTTTCTTTGCCTTCTGGTACTGCATTCATTTTACCTTTTCTCTTGATTGTGAAAAATATCATCACTTAAAGTTTTTTCTCTGCTCAAAATCTTCTCTCAATTCTTTTCTAAGGCAGTTGATGTGATCCTGTTGATTTTTGGCAAGAAAACTCACTTTTTTTTAAATATAAGTGTTTCACATTTATATTTATGTGATAACCATCACATTACTGAAAATTTTTAATGATATTTACAATGATTACTGCTTCATATTCTTAATGTTTCCAGTGTTATCTCAAAAAAGTGGTTTTAAAAGATGTAGTAAAGAAAGCCTAAGAATACTGAAGATGTGACTGAATAACAACAGCTGTCAAAAAAGTAGGATGTAGAAATTTATAAACTAGTTGCAAATAGATTTTCTGCATGTAATTACAAGTGGATATCTCTCTATTCCTTGACTTTTGGTGCTTAGCATAAAATATGATGAAGTGTCCAAAGGAAACAGGCTACTCCAGAGGTGATAAAGAAAGCCTTAAAGACTATCCTAGACTATCTGTCTGACTAGGAATAACTGTGATTTGGTCAGCTATATCTCAGACTTATGTAATAGATTTACTGAAAATCAAGACAATTAACTGCTTAGTACAGAACAGAGTGTCATGATTCTTTTATATTCCTGATATAATAATGTGAATGGGAATTTTGAGTCCACACAAAACACAGTCTTACAGTGACTGGACATTTTGGTGTTTCAGAAGACATGATTTCACTTCAAGTGAATGAGCTGTCTGGACCATACTGTTATACTGCTTTTAAATATAAAAAATACTGTGCAATTTTATTAAATTATTTCAGTTTTGCTATTTAGGCAATGACAACTCAATAACCCCTTCGACGTTAAGTGTTCAAGGAAGTACATAGTATTTCTTAGTAAAATGGTGTCCTTTAAGACACCTCTCATATCTCCATATTGTCATTGTGAGTCAGGGAGGACCAAGGGGTGGAGCTTCCTGCGTTGCTGCTGAGTGGCTGATTATTAGAGGTCTTTGGGGAGCGCTGCAAACAGGAGCGGGCAAACAGGGGAGTGGTGAGTCTCTGGGGCATATAAAAGGCAGTTTGTGCAGGCAGGGCAAGCAGGCAGGGTTGCCAGCTTTCTTGCTAGTAAGGAGTCCTCTGTGTTCTTTGAGGTCTTTCTGCTGCCTGGTTGTGTTTGAGGTGTCTGTTAGAAATGGTTTCTACACGGTCAAAAACTGTGGCTGCTATGAGTGTAAGTGACCAAGTCGAGCCCTCCAAAAAGGATGTGTCTGTACAGACCCATCTGGGCCCAGAGTGTTTGAGCTTATCGGTGACTTCAGGCAGTATTGTGGAGGAGACCTGCCTGAGGTGTGAACAAGTGAATGATCTCCTTTCACTGGTGGCTGAGCTTAGGGAGGAAGTCGAAAGGTTAAGGAGTATCAGGGAAAGTGAAAGGGAAAGAGACTGGTGGAGTTCAGCCCTTCCATCTTTAAGGGAGGACACTGACCAAGAGACTGAGGACACATATGCCTCCCACTCTCAGGCAATAGAAGGGCACCTGGGAGATGAAGAGGAGTGAAAATGGGTCCCCATTTGGGGAGGTAATAACAAACACTCCTCCCCATCCCCATCATCCAGCCTGGTACCACTTCAGAATAGGTATGAGGTCCTGGATCTAGAGACCCAACTAGATGATATAGGAGAAAATTGTCTGACCAGTGAACCCCCCAGTTATGATTCATCTGTAAGATGGATCACTATCTCTAACATCAAGAAGAAAAGAAGGGTAATCATAGTAAGTGATTCCCTTCTGAAGGGAACTGAGGGTCCCATGTGTCGACCAGACCCATCCCACAGGGAAGTCTGTTGCCTCCCTGGGGCCCGGGTACAAAATATCACTGAGAGACTTCCTGGGCTGATTCAGCCCTCTGATTATTACCCACTGCTGATACTCCAGGCTGGCAGTGATGAGATTGAAAAGAGGAGTGTCAAGGCAATTAGAAAGGACTTCAGGGTACTGGGTCAGGTAGTTGATAGTGCAGGAGCTCAGGTAGTGTTCTGCTCAGTCCCTTTGGGGGGAGGAAAATGATGAAAGAACCAGGAGAATCCACATCATCAACAAGTGCCTTAAGGGTTGGTTTCATCGGCAAAATTTTGGATTCTTTGATCATGGGGAAACTTTTTCAGCATCTTCTCTGCTGGAACCAGATGGGGTACATCTCTCTCTTAAGGGCAAAAGGTTTTTAGCTCATGAACTGGCAGACCTCATTGAGAGAGCTTCAAACTAGGTTTGAAGGGGGAAGGGGAAGCAGCTGAGCTATCTGGAAGCAGGCCCAAGGGTTACAAGGCTAAGTTAGGGGAGAAGTCAGTAGCCCAGATGAGGTGCATGTATACCAATGCACACAGCTTGGGCAACAAACAAGAAGAGCTGGAGGCCATGGTCCAACTGCAGAGCTATGATGTAGTTGCCATCACGGAAACATGGTGGGATGACTCACATAGCTGGAGTACTGCACTGGATGGATACAAGCTCCTCAGGAGAGACAGGAAAGGAAGAAGAGGTGGAGGGGTGGCCCTTTATATTAAGCAGACTTTCGATGCCATAGAAATTGAAACTAAGGAAGATGGAGTTGAATGTCTATGGGTAAGAATTAAGGGGAAGGCCAACAAGGCTGACACCCTACTGGGAGTCTGTTATTGTCTGCCCAGCCAGGAAGAAGAGGTAGATGACTTATTCTATAAGCAGCTAGGTAATGTTTCAAGATCATCATCCCTTGTTCTTGTGGGTGACTTCAACCTACTGGACATCTGCTGGGAATTTAATACAGCAGTAAAGAGGCAGTCCAGGAAATTCTTAGAATGTATGGAGGACAACTTTTTGTCGCAGCTGGTGGGGGAGCCCACCAGGGGAGGGACTATGTTAGATCTGCTGTTTGCAAATAGAGATGGGCTGGTGGGAGATGTGGTGGTTGGAGGTCACTTGGGGCAGAGTTATCATGAAATGATAGAGTTCTCAATATTTGGTGAAGTCAGAAGGAGCACCAATAAGACTCTTACACTGGACTTCTGGAAGGCAGACTTTGGCCTGTTTAGGAGACCTATTCAGAGCATCCCTTGGGAAGCAGCCCTTAAAAACAAAGGAGTTCAGGAAAGGTGGGCATGCCTCAAAACAGAGATCTTGAGGGCACAGAAACAGACTGTCCCT
Source organism: Passerina amoena (assembly GCA_013401095.1). Taxonomy (NCBI): domain Eukaryota; kingdom Metazoa; phylum Chordata; class Aves; order Passeriformes; family Cardinalidae; genus Passerina; species Passerina amoena. The sequence goes on along the minus strand of WBNP01000617.1, from coordinate 259,625 downwards.
GTGTGCTGAAAGATCAGTCAATGGGGTAAACGTCCAGCCTGGCTGGGCAAGGAGGTTTTGGAGGAACTTAGGAATAAAAAGAGGATGTATCAGCGTTGGAAGGAGGGTCAGGTCTCCAAGGAAGTATTCAAGAAGGCTGCTGGAGCCTGCAGAAAAATAATTAGGGAGGCCAAAGCTCAGTTTGAACTTGGAATGGCAACTTCTGTAAAGGATAATAAAAAATGTTTTTACAAATACATTAATGCTTGAAGGAAAGGTAAGAACAGCCTTTGTTCTTTACTGGACAATGGTGGGAACTTAGTATCTGCAGATGAGAAGAAGGCAGAAGTGCTCAATGCCTACTTTGCCTCAGTTTTTAGTGGGAAGATGACTTGCCCTCAAGACACCTGCCCGCCTGGGCTGGTTGATGGTGTCAGGGAGCAGAATGGTGCCCCCATTATCCAAGAGGAGGCAGTCACAGAACTACTGAAATGCTTGGATACTCATAAATCTATGGGACCAGACAGGATCCACCCCAGGGTAATGAGAGAGCTGGCAAACGAGCTTGCAAAGCCACTCTCCATCATTTACCAACAGTCCTGGCTCACTGGTGAGGTTCGGGATGACTGGAAGCTGGCCAATGTGATACTCATTCACAAAAAGGGTGCAAAGGAGGATCCTGGTAATTATAGACCAGTCAGCCTGACCTCAGTACCTGGCAAAATAATGGAACAGTTCATATTAAGTGCCATCACACAGAATTTACAGGATGGCCAGGGTATCAGACCCAGTCAGCATGGGTTTAGGAGGGGTAGGTCATGTTTAACCAACCTGGTCACCTTTTATGACCAGGTAACCCGCCTGGTGGATGCAGGGAAGGCTGTAGATGTTGTTTATTTGGATTTCAGCAAGGCCTTTGACACTGTCTCCCACAGCATACTCCTAGACAAACTGGCAGCCCGTGGCTTGGACAGGAGCACTCTTTGCTGGGTTAGGAACTGACTGCATGGCCGGGCCCAGAGAGTGGTGGTGAATGGTGCTGCATCCAGCTGGCAGCCAGTCACCAGTGGTGTTCCTCAGGGGTCTGTGCTGGGGCCAGTTCTGTTTAATATTTTTATTGATGACATGGATGAGGGTTTAGAGTCTTTCATTAGCAAATTTGCAGATGACACTAAGCTGGGAGCGTGTGGATCTGTTAGAGGGACGGAGGGCTTTGCAGAGGGACCTGGAATGGTTGGATGGATGGGCAGAATCAAATGGGATGAAGTTCAGTAAGTCCAAGTGCCGAGTCCTGCACTTTGGCCACAATAACCCCCTGCAACATTACAGGCTGGGGACGGCTCAGGAGGAAAGGGACCTGGGGGTGCTGGTTGACAGTCGGCTGAACATGAGCCAGCAGTGTGCCCAGGTGGCCAAGGAGGCCAATGGCATCCTGGCCAGTATCAGGAATAGTGTGGCCAGCAGGAGCAGGCAGGTCATTATTCTCCTATACTCGGCACTGGTGAGGCCACACCTTGAGTATTGCATCCAGATCTGGGCCCCTCAGTTTAGGAGGGATGTTGAGATGCTTGAGCGTGTCCAAAGGAGAGCAACGAGACTGGTGAGGAGCTTGGAACACAAGCCGTATGAAGAACGACTGAGGGAGCTGGGGTTGTTCAGCCTGGAGAAAAGGAGACTCAGGGGTGACCTTATCACTCTCTTCAACTTCCTGAAGGGTGGCTGTGGTGAGCTGGGGGTTGGTGTCTTTCTCCGGGCACCAACACACAGAACATGAGGACACAGTCTCAAGCTGTGCCAAGGGAGATACAGGCTAGAATTAAGGAGGAAGTTTTTCACAGAAAGAGTGGTCAAATACTGGAATCATCTACCCAGGGAGGTGGTGGAGTCACCATCCCTCGATGTGTTTAAAAAAATACTGAATGTGGCACTTGGTGTCATGATCTAGTTGAAATGTTAAAACATGGGTTGGACTTGATGATCTTAACGGTCTCTTCCAACCTAGAAATTCTGTGATACCTCATTTTAAGTATCTATATGCCTAAGTAAAGAAATCTTGAAATCTTGACTGTCTTTTAGTCAGTAAAAACAAACAGGAACCTCCAGACAACCTTTTATATGATTTATCATAGCCACTTTCTAGATAATTTTTTCAGTGAGTCTCTTCTTTTATTATTTTGTGCTTGAAACATCAGAAGAATAGGGCTGGAGAACCCAGGAGGTTCTTTTCACAGCTATTGTGTTGCATTCCTAAGCAATAGAACAGTATCATACCCTTGGTTTCAGAAGAGAGAAAGAACCTGAGTATTAGCTCAGGTAGCATGTTGTAAGAGACTGTGGAGGTGGACAATATTGAGCAAGTCTCTGGTGTTCTAATAAAAGCAGAAAAGTAGAGTATTGCAATGTCTGTAGCACTTTGCAGTATATTGCTCATATATTTTTTGATTTTAGTACTATCACTAAGATTAATCCCATAGTAATTTTTTTCCACAGTCCTTTTAATTGGTTATGTAGTATAATCCTGAAAAAGGTAGATGAGATGGAAGGGCTGCCTGGCATAATAAGTGAGACTGGCTCGACTGGGCTGTATACTTGACTTCATTCTATCTTCCCTGTCTAGTAACTAGTCTGTCCATTCAGTAATTTCAGACAAGGGACAAAATTTCTGAAGATTTGAAATTTCTATGAATTTCAGGAAAACCAGATATGGTAGCACATGAGAAAAGAAACCAAATCAGTGTCTTTAGTTAGAAAGTAAATTGTGACACTACCTCTCATCTATTTCGTAAGACAACCTCAATTTTTCAGTATACATTGCTCTATGTCCTGGGTTTGGATGGGATAAAGTTTTGAGTTAAATTTCTTCGCTTTAGCCTGCGTGATGCTGTGCTTTCAATGTGTGGGTAAACCAGGGCTGATAACACACATCAGTGTTTTAGCTACTGATGAGCAGTGCTTGCACAGGATCAACACCTTCTCTTACCTCCCACTCACTGGTTCCCAAAGGCAGTAAAGCAGAGGTGGCCGAGAGACTGGAAGTGAACAAGGTCAAGGCAGCTGACCCTAACTGACAAAAGAGATGTGCAATATCATATGATGTTGCACTCAGCAACAAAAACTCAGGGTAAAAATGTTGAAGGGAGGACATTCATGGGTTTGGCATTTATCTTACCAAGCAACTGCTATGCATTTGAAAGCCCCACTTTCCAGTGGTTGTATTTCTGCCTGCTAATAGGCAGAACTGAATTCATTCCACTTTCTGTTTTGCCTGCAAGCACAGCTTTTGCTTTTATTATGAAATTGTTATTAGCTTGATCCAAGAATTTCAACTTATATTTTTCTCTCCCTCACCAGTAAGAGGGAAGTGAGCAAAAAGGAGTTTGGGAGTTTGACTAACCAGGGTCAATCCATCAGATCCTAAAAGTGAATGTATTCCTCTGAATCAACTTTATATATAGCTTTATATTGACCACCTGACAGAATACATGAAATGGAGACCTAGAGGGAAAAGCAAACTGCCAATAAGAGAGAGAGAGAGAGAGGTGAGAGTACTAGAGGAGAATATCAATTCACTGTCAATAAACAGAACTGATTCAGATGCACAGATTTTATTTCTTATTTATCTACCCAGTGGAAACTGTGTTCTAGCTAACTTCAATCAAACAGTACAACCTTAAGAGAACAGGGAAAACAGATTCTAATTTTATATGTACTTGTAGTTATTAATGGGACTGATATCAGAATAAATTCAATCTTCAAAATTATAGGAAAAGTTATTTGTTTTCCAGTCAATTTAACAAATATTTGCATTAAACCCAAAAAATGCACACCAAAAATATTTATTTACTTGTAAAGGATGATTCTCCCTAAGTTTCCTGAAGTCAGAGACAAGGTGATATTTTGAAACTTACAGAAAACATATCTGCTAAGAATGCAAAAACAAAACAGAGACTCTTGAAGAAAACCATCAGCCCTGGAAAAGATGTGCTCCCTTACAAGATATCCTGCAAGGAAAGGATGACATTATCATGAGTAGAGATCTACAGAGTATTTCTTATACAAATTAAAAATTATATTCTAAAACAATTGATATCACCGCAGATTAAAATTGAAAATATATTATTAAAGTGTCATACATTAAAAATATCATCCCATGAGGCACTGCAACTTCACAATACTCCACTGAGTATAAAAGATTTGTACCTTATTTTCCACTGTCTTTTTTTTGGAGATTAATCAAATCATTTATATCCTTTTAAATAGTTTTAGCTGTGTGGATTATCATTTGGCTTGTAGCTAATCCTTCCATCTGTATAAAAACAAAATAATGTAATTCAATTGAACAACATGTGAGTATTTGTGATCATCAGTGGCCAAGAATTTATGAACATAAACACATGAAGAATCTAAAGAATGCTCCAAAGTCATCTTTTGATTTTCAAGAGTTGCTCTTCCTTGACCAGCGATCTGGATGTTATTTGGCAGCAGCACATTATTATGAAGTCTTTTGTTAAGCTTCCAATTAAAGAAAGTGATCCTTATAATACACTGCAAATTAAATGTTTGCAAAAGTGTCTCAAGTCTCTATTATTTTTAGTTTCTACTTAAGCTGAACAGCTGGTTTTCAGAATCCTTGCACAGACCCCCTGAGGAATCCAAACCTGTGCACACCATCTTTTCAGAAAAAAATGAGATTCAACCTCTTTGATCTAACTTCAAGTGGAAGGCCAAAGCAGACAACGTTTGGGGGAAATCTGTTTAGGTAATTCATGCAACTTGTCCTTGGTATCTCTAAAATTGTGACAAAATCTTTCCTTCCTAGTGAGGGGAGGGGAGGGAAGAGAAGAAGACATACTGAGTGATGTTTCAACAGCCTGTGGGCTGAGGGGATGATGGGATGTGGAACCAAAGTCCAGTGGGAGCACCATGCATCTCCTGCTTTTGACCCACCTGGTGTTCTGAATGCAAAGACACCTAAAGGCAGGGGGATCTGGGGAGGAGAGGAGGCAAAGGAAAAGGCTGATCGTGTATTTACAAAGATTTACCAAGGCAAAAGTCTAATTTCACAGGAATATAGGCTTAAAAGGAACATTTGCATGTTTGATAGCGGCTTAGGTTAGTATCCTGGTTATCTGGGTTCTGTTTCTTTTGCTCAAAATTATTTGTACAAACTGCTCAATCCTTTGATTTTTCTCTGTCTGACCTACAATGGGGACACCCTTGTTAATAAAACCGTGTTGTAACTCTTGGTGTGTACCAATGCAAATTTAATTTTCACTGCAGAAGATCTTTTAAGTCATCTAGCAAATAAGAAAATAGGAAAACCAGAACTAATTGTGATCAAATGTATATAGATACACACCTAACTGTGGTTAATTTGCTCTAGTCTTATCATGCCTCTGGTCATGACACAATAAAAGACTACACATTTTCTTCTATCCAGATGTTTTGCTCTCTGCTCAGTTCTATTTGAAGCACAAATAGGATATGTTCTTCTTTTACTTACTCTACTATATATATGACAACATTCTCATAAAACTTAAATTATTTCTTCTGAGATTTTAACTATCTGAACTTCAGTGAGAAGGGAGAAAATGGCCCTTTAACACCAATGTGCAGAAATGCTATATTTGCATATATAGCAGAAATGCTATATTTGCACTTAGTCAGTTGTGACTAGAATTTAACTCAGCTTCGGATTCGCTATAAACTCCCAAAGTACTGTGGAGCATGATTACATCTGAACATTCGACACTTTTTACAGAATGAAAATAATTTTTGCCTTCTTCTATAAACATGTCTATATTTATTCATGACATTCCCCAACTAATATTTTTTGCCTGATAGGCATATTAAGTTTTTTTTTTTTTTTACTTTTTATAGCTATCATACTCTTTCATCTGGTTTGTTACCAGGTTTAATGAGGGAAAATAAGTCCTATTTGAAGTCTAATAAAAAAAAATTTTATGACATAAAGTCCCTGCACTTACTTTTCATTATAATGAGGTGATTCCAAAATGTGGAAAAATGCATGTTTATTTCCATCAGATGTTGAAGATGAATTTTCTGAAAAGCAAAACTCCTCTTGTGTAAAATTATAAGTTTATGAATCTAGCTTTGTGTTTGATTATACTTGTATTCATATGTGTATCTAATAATGCTTTTCTGCTTGTTGCTTAGGAAATTTTCTATTCACTTGAAAGAAATAGTTGAGATAAATGCTTTTGCAAAACATGTTATATTAAAATACTCAGAGTATTGTTTTTCTGAATAATTTAAAAGATTATTGAAAAGTGATCCTCTTATCACTAATAATAAATTTCCCCTTAGTGAATCATTAGTAATTCAGATCTGACTGTTAGTGGAACAGAGGTATTTTAATTGATGCAAATATTTTAATTTATTCTCACTTTATAAACATCTGATTTATTAAAGAACAAACAGCTTGATTATTTTCAGTTAAATCTATCTGAGGGATTTTATTTCTTAGAAGGGTTTTGTGCTGCCCTGAAGAACAGCCATGCTTACCAAGAAGGTAAATGTCATATCACATAAAACTTGATTTGGCATTTACATCTGAAAGTGAAAAGAAAAAATACATTTATTCGAAGCTGTACCCTATCTGACATTGAAGAAGAATATACAAATAACTTTCTAATTTATTTCAATTACTAAAATGATACACTAAGGCAAAAATTGTGATGAAAACACAGTCTTCAAATATAATTTCTAAGGTCTTACTGAGATTGACAGAGTATTTGTGCCAACAGGTACGAATAAATTACTTTAATTGTCTGTGCCCACAGAACCTTTTGGGGTTAACGAATATAATTTAGCTCAGATTTTGTTCTTCCATCTAGATATTTCACATTTCCAAGCATATTTATAGGAAATTATTTCATTGTGATGTCACCATAACCAAATGACCTAACTTTTAATTTATTTTATGGTTACACAAAGCTTAAGCATTTTTTTTTCTTCACAGAAAGCTCACTTTAAAAACTTGTTCTTATATAGAAATATACTGGTACTACTTAGGAAAATTGTGTTTCCGGAAAAGTCTAAAATTGGCCCACTTCCAAACATTCTGCAGAGTTGTTGAAATTGGTTTGTACTACTGTCTGTTAACCTTAACAGGGGAGAGATAACAGCTTCAGATCTGGTTCATATAAAGTATCGGACAATGGAAAGCTCCAGTAATGTCTGACCCCTTTCTTAAAGGGCAGTAACAATTCAGATGTGAAAATGCCTAAAGGGCTTTTAGGTCTTTAGGGCTGTAAGGTTTTTAGCCTTTGGGGTTTTCTTGGTTTAGTTTTTTGTTTTGTTTTGCTTTTTACTTCTCCACTACTCTTGGCAACAGACGAAGTAATTTTTTTCAATACGGAAAAAATAGACTTCATATAAACTTCACATAGTAGCGGATATACTCAGTTTAAAAGCATGGATAGCTCTCATCTAAAGATTCCCAAAGCTTATATCCTCTAAGTGATAACAGGTGGCAGAATCTTATCTTTACGAAATGATGATCATCTCTGGGGAGCTCTGAAGGAGATATATATGCAATGAGCATGAATGCTCAGAATCTATGAAAGTAAATGAGAAAAGTCTCACAAGGCACAGTGGATTTTGTACATAACAGGTAAGAAGAGATCTTTAGAGAAGGTAAAACTTTTGGCTTGAGGAGAGCTCTGATGTTTCTAAGCTGTTGAGAATTTGTACAATAATATTCAAAGGGAGCAGCCACTGGAAAAGTATTAGTTTTTATTCAGCCACTTGACCTCTAATGGAATATTTTAACTTTCCTTTCTCTCCTACTGTATTTTCTTCCATGTTTTATTTGTAAGATATCTTTTTTCTATTTGTCCTGATTTTAAAAATCGTGTAGACTCCAAGAGTGGAAATATATATGAAAGTAAATAGTTTTTTAAACTCTAAATGCTGCTTTCATAAATACACCCTACAAATATCTCTTCTTGTACTGGGGAATGCATTTAAAATGAGATGAGACATGCAGAGCAGAAATATTCCCAGCTCTGCACAGCATAGAGGAGATAGAAATAACAGACATTTCTACAAAGGCTCAAACATCGCTGGGAGGATGAAAGCTAAAATAAGTCACCCCTCAACAGAAGCACCAGTATAATTTATATGTGCTGTCAAATAGTTCTTTACTGAAAAATCTGTAAGAAATCCCTAAAGTCTGAATAATGTCTAAAGTGATTCTGACCACCAGTGATCTTGGAAGAGGGAAGGACAGGGTAATCATATTAAGGGAACTTTAGGTAAGGACAGCATAAAACATGGAAAGCACATCTACATTCTTTATGATACCTCCAGAGAAGTGATTTAATTTAAAAAAAAAGGTAAAAGGTGGGATTGAAACTCCAAACACAAGGATACAATCAATACTTCTATGGGTTGCTGAGAGAAAAGCTAGACACAGCTCTAGAGACAGTGCAGTTCACAGTCTGTTGAGCTCCCAAAATAAAGATAGTCTAAGACATGACAAAGGCAGTGAGAGAAAATAATTTGCTACTTGCATGACATTGAGTTTAAGGGACAGCATAGGTAAGTCTGTTTTCTCACCTATCTTCACTTTTGCTTATGAAGAAAAATATTTTACAGAAAAAAATCCCAACAACAAACCAAAATTAAATGCTGCTACTATCAGTCATTTAAAACATTGCAACCTCTGTAGCTTTACTGTCTTGCTTTCTTCATCATTTCTTTCCTCTTCAATCTTCCTGGATAACATTTATATCATCCTAACAATGTTTAATGCAACAGACAGAGTGTCATTTGGAATGGGATGTCAGACTACATTCACACAATTGAATTACTCAAAAAAATTCTAAGAGTTAAGAGAAAGCCACAGAGCAGTGGTGAGTAATGTTTTAGAAATGTAAAAATGTAAAAATGTAAAAGTGCTTAGTGAAAAAAAATTATTTTAAATTCTGCTGCACAACAAAGCAAAATTTTGTGTTATGGGGAAAACTAAGATCCATCTATAATTAAAAAATGTAGAGAGAATACTTCTGAGCTGTAAAACCATGTATTTGAACTTACTGTTTAATTAAAATATGAATAGTCTACTTACTAGACCATTTTTGCTCTCTCTCTTTCTCTCTCTGGCAATAGAAAATATAAAAAGCTGTCTGCCTATTTTCTGTCCCTTGTTTTGAAAGGCATGGTTTCTATTTACAAAATAGTTCAGAAGTTATTATTTTTAATAGCCTTTTTAAAAACAGTTTTAATAGCCTTTTTAAAAGCCAAATCAATTAAAAATTATTTTCAATCCGTTGGTTGACATGCTCCGTTTTCAAAAATGTTAGTGGACACAGCCAGTATAGTCTTTAAAAAATTCTATCTTTAAATATTAAAATATTATTGATATCTAAATAAACACACAAATTTTATACAAGTGAATTTTTAGAAAAAGTCCTGAGTCATGAGTAAACTATAGTTTTATTAATATTAAGGATTTAAATTAAAGGCAAATATGATTAATTTGTAGAATGGAAACACAGAATCACAGAATTTCTAGGTTGGAAGAGACCTTTGAGATCATCGAGTCTAACCCATGTTTTAACATTTCAACTAGATCATATGGCACCAAGTGCCACATTCAGTATTTTTTTAAACACATCGAGGGATGGTGACTCCACCACCTCCCTGGGTAGATGATTCCAGTACCTGACCACTCTTTCTGTGAAATACTTCCTCCTTCATTCTAGCCTGTATCTCCCTTGGCACAGCTTGAGACTGTGTCCTCTTGTTCTGTCTGTTGGTGCCCGGAGAAAGACACCAACCCCCAGCTCACCACAGCCACCCTTCAGGAAGTTGAAGAGAGTGATAAGGTCACCTCTGAGTCTCCTTTTCTCCAGGCTGAACAACCCCAGCTCCCTCAGTCGTTCTTCATATGGCTTGTGTTCCAAGCCTCTCACCAGCCTCGTTGCTCTCCTTTGGACACGCTCAAGCATCTCAATGTCCCTCCTAAACTGAGGGGCCCAGAACTGGACACAATACTCCAGGTGAGGCCTCACCAGTGCTGAGTACAGGGGAAGAATGACCTGCCTGCTCCTGCTGGCCACACTATTCCTGATACTGGCCAGGATGCCATTGGCCTTCTTGGCCACCTGGGCACACTGCTGGCTCATGTTCAGCCGACTGTCAACCAGCACCCCCAGGTCGCTTTCCTCCTGAGCACTGTCCAGCCACACCATCCCCAGCTTATATCGTTGCAGGGGGTTATTGTGGCCAAAATGCAGGACTCGGCACTTGGACTTATTGAACTTCATCCCATTTGATTCTGCCCATCCATCCAGCTGTTCCAAGTCCCTCTGCAAAGCCCTCCGTCCCCCTAACAGATCGACACACGTTCCCAGCTTAGTGTCATCTGTAAATTTGCTAATGAAAGACTCTAAACCCTCATCCATGTCATCAATAAAAATATTAAACAGAACTGGCCCCAGCACAGACCCCTGAGGGACACCACTGGTGACTGGCTGCCAGCTGGATGCAGCACCATTCACCACCACTCTCTGGGCCCGGCCATGCAGCCAGTTCCTAACCCAGCAAAGAGTGCTCCTGTCCAAGCCACGGGCTGCCAGCTTGTCTAGGAGTATGCTGTGGGAGACAGTGTCAAAGGCCTTGCTGAAATCCAAATAAACAACATCTACAGCCTTCCCTGCATCCACCAGGCGGGTTACCTGGTCATAAAAGGTGACCAGGTTGGTTAAACATGACCTACCCCTCCTAAACCCATGCTGACTGGGTCTGATACGCTGGCCATCCTGTGTGAATTACAATCCTGTGTAAATTCTGTGTGATGGCACTTAATATAAACTGTTCCATTATTTTGCCAGGTACTGAGGTCAGGCTGACTGGTCTATAATTACCAGGATCCTCCTTGGCAGCCTTTTTGTGAATGAGTATCACATTGGCCAGCTTCCAGTCATCCCAAACCTCACCAGTGAGCCAGGACTGTTGGTAAATGATGGAGATTGGCTTTGCAAGCTCGTTTGCCAGCTCTCTCATTACCCTGGGGTGGATCCCGTCTGGTCCCATAGACTTATGAACATCCAAGCATTTCAGTAGTTCTATGACTGCCTCCTCTTGGATAATGGGGGGACCATTCTGCTCCCTGACACCACCAACCAGCCCAGGCGGGCAGGTGTCTTGAGGGCAAGTCATCTTCCCACTAAAAACTGAGGCAAAGTAGGCATTAAGCACTTCTGCCTTCTCCTCACCTGCAGATACTAAGTTCCCTCCTTTGTCCAATAAAGAACAAAGGCTGGTCTTACCCTTCCTTCAAGCATTAATGTATTCGTAAAAACATTTTTTATTATCCTTTACAGAAGTTGCCATTCTAAGTTCAAACTGTGCTTTGGCCTCCCTAATTTTTTTTTTTTCTGCAGGCTCCAGCAGCCTTCATGAATTCTTCCTTGGAGACCTGACCCTCCTTCCAACACTGATGCATCCTCTTTTTATTCCTAAGTTCCTCCAAAACCTCCTTGCCCAGCCAGGCTGGACATTTACCCCATTGACTGATCTTTCGGCACACAGGGACAGTCTGTTCCTGGGCCCTCAAGATCTCTGTTTTGAGGCATGCCCACCTTTCCTGAACTCCTTTGTTTTTAAGGGCTGCTTTCCAAGGGATGCTCTAAACAGGCCAAAGTCTGCCCTCCGGAAGTCCAATGTAAGAGTCTTACTGGTGCTCCTCCTGACTTCAGCAAATATTGAGAACTCTATTATTTCGTGATCACTCTGCCCCAAGTATCCTCCAACCACCACATCTCCCACCAGCCCATCTCTATTTTCAAACAGCAGATCTAACATAGTCCCTCCCCTGGTGGGCACTCCCACCAGCTGTGACAAAAAGTTGTCCTCCATACATTCTAAGAATTTCCCGGACTGCCTCTTTACTGCTGTATTAAGTTCCCAGCAGATGTCCAGTAGGTTGAAGTCACCCACAAGGACAAGGGCTGATGATCTTGAAACATTAGCTAGCTGCTTATAGAATAAGTCATCTACCTCTTCTTCCTGGTCGGGTGGACGATAACAGACTCCCAGTAGGGTGTCAGCCTTGTTGGCCTTCCCCTTAACTCTTACCCATAGACATTCAACTCCATCTTCCTTAGTTTCAATTTCGATGTCATTGAAATTCTGCTTAATATAAAGGGCCACCCCTCCACCTCTTCTTCCTTTCCTCTGTCTTCTGAGGAGCTTGTAGCCATCCAGTGCAGTACTCCAGCTATGTGAGTCATCCCACCATGTTTCCGTGATGGCAACTGCATCATAGCTCTGCTGTTGCACCATGGCCTCCAGCTCTTCTTGTTTGTTGCCCAAGCTGCGTGCATTGGTATACACGCACCTCAGCTGGGCTACTGACTCCACCCCTAACTTAGCCTTGTAACCCTTGGGCCTGCTTCCAGATAGCTCAGCTGCTTCCCCTTCCCCTCTCAAACCTAGTTTAAAGCTCTCTCAATGAGGTCTGCCAGTTCATGACCTAAAACCCTTTTGCCCTTAACAGAGAGATGTACCCCATCTGGTTCCAGCAGAGCAGATGCTGTAAAAATTTCCCCATGATCAAAGAATCCAAAATTTTGCCGATGACACCAACCCATAAGGCACTTGATGATGATGTGGATTCTCCTGGTTCTTTCATCATTTTCCTCCACCACCAAAGGGACCGAGCAGAACACTACCTGAGCTCCTGTCCTATCAACTACCTGACCCAGTACCCTGAAGTCCTTTCTAATTGCCTTGACACTCCTCTTTTCAATCTCATCACTGCCAGCCTGGAGTATCAGCAGTGGGTAATAATCAGAGGGCTGAATCAGCCCAGGAAGTCTCTCAGTGATATTTTGTACCTGGGCCCCAGGGAGGCAACAGACCTCCCTGTGGGATGGGTCTGGTCGACATATGGGGCCCTCAGTTCCCTTCAGGAGGGAATCACCTACTATGATTACCCTTCTTTTCTTCTTGATGTTAGAGATAGTGATCCGTCTTACAGATGAATCATAACTGGGGGGTTCACTGGTCAGACAATTTTCTCCTATATCATCTAGTTGGGTCTCTAGATCCAGGACCTCATACCTATTTTGAAGTGGTACCAGGCTGGATGATGGGGATGGGAAGGAGTTTTTGTTATTATCTCCCCGAATGGGGACCCATTTTCACTCCTCTTCATCTCCCAGGTGCCCTTCTATTGCCTGAGAGTGGGAGGCATATGTGTCCTCAGTCTCTTGGTCAGTAGCCTCCCTTAAAGATGGTAGGGCTGAACTCCACCAGTCTATTTCCCTTTCACTTTCCCTCATACTCCTTAACCTTTCAACTTCCTCCCTAAACTCAGCCACCAGTGAAAGGAGGTCGTTCACTTGTTCACACCTCAGGCAGGTCTCCTCCACAACACTCCCTGAAGTCACTGATAAGCTCAAACACTCTGGGCACGGATGGGTCTGTACAGACACATCCTTTTTGGAGGGCTCGACTTGGTCACTTACACTCATAGCAGCCACAGTTTTGGACCGTGTAGAAACCATTTCTAACAGACACCTCAAACACAACCAGGCAGCAGAAAGACCTCAAAAAACACAGAGGACTCCCTGCTAGCAAGAAAGCTGGCAACCCTGCCTGCTTGCCCTGCCTGCACAAACTGCCTTGTGTACGCCCCAGAGACTCACCACACCCCTGTTTGCCCGCTCCTGTTCGCAGTGCTCCTCAGAGACCTCTAATAATCAGCCACTCAGCAGCAACGCAGGAAGCTCCACCCCTTGGTCCTCGCTGACTCACAATATTAGGTAACACTAATATACTTTAGATGCTGAATGTGGAAGGGTCCACAAAACAATTACACCATAAAGCAACACCACCACCCCAAAGCCTCAATATCTTAAATAAACACAAAATGTATATAGTAGAGGTCCACAAAATCCTACATCTCCAATGAGCTGCAGAAAGGATAAACACCAAGGCTAAACTAGGTTAATTCTAGTATTTATGTATATATTTCATAATAGTTTTACCTAAACTGTTATTTAAACTAAGTCTTTCTCAACAATCAAGAATAAACAAAGGAATCCCTACCAGTCATTGACTATCCAATCTGGAAAAAAAAGCATAGTGACTCCAGGTTGAAGAATCAATTTAATCCACAGTGTAAACAGGCAGCTGGTTCAGGGAGAGAACTCTACCTTATGCAATGAAACAAAAATGGATTGCAAAAAAAGTCTCAAAAATAACAACAAAAAATCCCAACAACATTCCGTTGTATTTTCAAACTGCACAGAAGCAATAAACTACAGTTTTACAAAGCATTCTTGTCTCTGGGAATTTTTATCTCAATACCACTACAGGCTTAACAAAGGTTTGATTCTGTGCCTCACCAAGAGATTCAGGTAATCATTTCAGAAGTTCACTTGCCAAATGATCCAAAACCTTATATAATATCCAGTCTAAACTTATTCATAGCCATTTATCATGTACTGATATTATTCTTAAAATTAAAGGATTTTTCTTTCCTTGATATACCCCCTCTCAATGTAGTTAGAAAAAGTCATTATATCCCCTCTTAACCTTCCCCAGCTAGGCTAGGCAAACAGAGCTCTTCTTAATCTTTTCTATGCAAGGTAAATATTCCATTACTTTATTCATATCTCTTCTCTAAATCTGATCCAATTTAAATTAATCACTCCTGAGAGAAATGATTAGAGATGTACACAGTGTTCCAGATGAGGCCTTGCTGATACCTTGTGTAGTGTTATTTACATTCCACTTTCACTTAGAAGAATGTGTCATTCAATGCATTCTACCACAGCAGTAGCCTTGTTTCAAGGCTACATCATTCTGGCAGTTCATACTCAACTCCAACAAATATCACCAGATGTCTTACCCACTTCCTCACATCAGATTGACAATGTTCCTTTTGTATCACATTTTTATTATTAATTCTTGAGAATATATATTTTAACTTTGTGGTGTTAAATTGTGTTACATTTGTGTCATTTCTTTCCTTGGAATGAACAGATCCTCTTGATGCTGACTTAGAACCTTGAAGTTTGTTTCTCAACTGTATAAATGGTTTTCATTTCAATATCATAAACAAATACAGTATATTTGTTCAGTTCCAACACTGATGCTTAAGAGCTGTCTGGGCTTATTTTCCTTCAGCCTGTCTTGCTATTTGAGTATAGCTTTGGATAGTGTCACTTCTACAAACTTCTTTCACTTCCTTTGTTAATCACTGCAATCACAATGTTTAGTGCTAATTTTCCTAAAAGAAATCTTATCAAACGTTTACCTTAGGTCTGAGTACAGTAGCTTTACTTTATTAGTGTGTCTAGGAAGACACCTAAAAAGATGTTAAGTTAGTCTGTCACAATCTGTATGAGATAAAATCAAGTTGTACTGTAAGTTCGATTTACCCCTATGACCCAAATTAGTTCTTGTTCAGAATCTGCTCTAATGCTTTGCACAGCATTATAATCAAATTATCTGCATGGACCATGAGCTTTCTTCACTGCTTTTTATCTTTATAGTACATTTGTTCTCCAAAGTTACTACCACCAGATTTACAGCTTACTTTTAAATGGCTTCTACTAGATTTACAAAACCATATCCTAGTTAATTCAGTTGACTTGAACATGTTATCAAAGCCTAAACCTTTCACACTTAGAAATAACCATTTTGCTTCAAACTTCCATACCAGAATTTGTCTTCATATTTGAAGCAGATAATGTATCTTTGTCATA
This sequence comes from Passerina amoena, assembly GCA_013401095.1. Classification (NCBI taxonomy): domain Eukaryota; kingdom Metazoa; phylum Chordata; class Aves; order Passeriformes; family Cardinalidae; genus Passerina; species Passerina amoena. The sequence continues at coordinate 243,897 of WBNP01000617.1, read as the reverse complement.
AGTGTTGCTCAAATTAAAAAAAAAAGAAAAAACTACCAAAACTAACAACAAAAAGCTAAAACCAAACAACACAAACCCAGAACAAAATTCATTCATGATAGCAATAATTAAAAATTATGGCCATTTCTAGATTTTCTTTCTGGTTTCTAATTCTAGGTATAGAAAGCCTCCTTATCTAGTTTCTTCTCTTTGCCTATGAAAAGAATAATGCATAAAGATCAGTATATAAAAAAACAGTTTATATTTAAGTTTCTGATACTAGGTAAAGACTTTAAAATATTTACTCTTAGTGTCTTTAAAATGTTATCATTCTTCTTCCTAATGAATCCCTTTTCCCTATTTTTTTGCCTCTGTTCTTCTTAATGAATCCCTTTTACACTTCTTTTTAATCTCTTATTAATCTTCTTAATCTTCTTATTAAATTCCTCTTTGCATGATTATTCATACTGAAAAGCCCTTTTACACAAGTATTTAGTTTTCCTCTTTGAATATATACTCTAATCATGTTGACACATTTTATTAAAAGTGAAATAAGAGTTCTTTCAGGTCCAGTGGAAGTCTTCATTCTGATGTTGGGGAGACAATGAAAAAGGGTGAATTTCCCAGTGAAATTGTGGATGTCCATTCCCTGGCAGTGTTCAAGGCCAGGTTGGATGGTGTTCTGCACAGCCTCAACCTGGTCTAGTGAAAGGTGTCCCTCCCCACAGCAGGGGGGCTGGAACCAGATGATCTTTAAGGTCCCTTCTAACCCAAACCATTTTCTGAATTCAAATCTTAAATTAATTAGGCTGCTTAGTTTAGGAAAATTAATTTCCTGACCATGCAAAAGCTTGACTTTTTAAAATGCCAAGGATTATTTATAGATTTATTTTTGTCTATCTCGCAGATTGGCTTCATGTGAGCTCCCTCCACTTCTCACAGGAGAGCCACCACTATCCTAGTGACATTCCATGAACTCACTCTAGTTTATTCAAATCCTTATCCTTCCACTTATGGAAGTCCAAAACTGAGTGCAATAGTCCAATGAAACTATTGAATGTGATTAATGAATTCAACTTTGCTAAGTGTTAATTCTTTGTACCTGAATAAAGTGCCATTTTCCTTCTTGAAGGTATTGTTGAGACTTCATTCAGTGAGAAACACAGTTATAATTTTTTATAACTATACTTTTCATTATTTTGAATTGTGGTTCTTCCATTTTGAGGGGGGAAAATCAAAACAACTACCTAATAACTATAGGAAATCAAACTCTTCAATGAAAAAATCAGGCACGGCTAAAAAGTCCCACACCAATAACAGTGAAAACTGCAAATAGGAAAACAAATTTTTCTGAAGCATTCTATATGGGTGTATACTGATGATTCCAAAATTTCAGCAAGCATTTGGCAGAAAAATCAGTTTGATCTCTGTCATGAATATTTGTTTCAAAAATAAAAATTCTGGTGAATTTATGCAGAATATTGAAGAACTATTTTTGTCTTTGTAACTTGAGAATGAAAGTTCAAGTGAATTTGAATGATTTTGAGGAAGAACGATGCAGTATTAGGAAACCAATATTATGCACAGGACTTGAATCAGATGTAAGATAAAATTCCATACATAAAATTAACATCTCAAAAATTCAAGAAAAGAATGGTTTACTCTCTTTACTGCATACACAATTCAGACTTAATTGTTTGGAATCCTAAGCAGCAAATTTTATGTGAATGCAACTGTACTTTATTGGGGGGATATCTCTCTATTGATTTGGCACTTTCCTGCAGATTAGGGCTCTTTATTCTGTGCATATTGATTTGTTTAGAAATAGCTAGGATTTTTAAAATGAACAATAAACTATAGAGTTGTATTTAATATCTAGCCTGGAGGTTATTACTATTTCTTTGAAACGTAAAATCTAATCCATTTCCATAGCCACCTAGGATACATGGAAAAACCCCCACTATATGTTGTCCTTCCTCAGTTAAAAAAATAGCCTGCTTATAGGGCAAAATTTGTATTAAATGGAAGGCTAACACTGAAAAAATTTAGAAAAGCATAAAACTAGTGATTCAGCAATATAGATATAACAGATTAAATACCCACTCTAACATTTTTAGGGCAGTCCATTACCTCAATTTCCAGAGATGTCAGTATTGTCTATCTTGAAATAATGTCTTTGCACTTTAATACACCTTTCCTTTTTGTTTATGCTCCAGCTTACATTCTCAAAGTCAAGAAATTCCTAGAATTACAAATGGATGTCCATCTCCTTTTCCCCTTTCACACTACCATAACCCTCCATATAATACTGAGATTCTTTATGCAATACTATTTTAAAGTAAAGGAAATATGGCTAACATTGATGCTTTTCCTGGATTAATAGGCTTGCTCTTGATTTTTACAACCATTGCCATCTCTGGTCTCTCCAGTTCCATTGTGTATTGCGTTGCAATGTGTCATGTAAAACCTTCACAGTTCATTCACTTTTTGTGATATTCCATATCTTCAGTGGAAAACTTCAACAAGTTCCATCAAACAATTCAGATCTGAAATTTTATTTTGTTATTTTCACACCATACACATGACAAGCACATATTATTTCTGAAATATAAGCATACATTTTTACCCAGAATTGTTTGCACGTATCCTGGCTACACAAGCAAAGAGTTTTCTGAACAGGCCACTCAGGGGACAATAATTTTATTTTTAGCTGTTCATAGCTGCACAATTATTTTATAATCTCAAAAGCTGCATAAACTTTCGAAAGAATGACTGAAAAAAAATCCAAAGCCCTAAATTGTGCAATTGCCTGTGATACCAGCAGCTGCTATTTTGGTTTTTTCTACTAGTTTTTAGGACAGAATAGATTTTCTTACCTTAGCCCCCAAACCATGTTTTCAAGTCCCTTCAAGGCCATTATAAAACACAAAGGAATTTTGAGTGGTTTATGTTTCAGGTAGTAGTCATACAATCACATATATATATATATAATACATATATATATTGGTCTGCTTTCTTTTCTAGTTAAAGTCACCATTAAAAACTAGTGTAATAATCTTAGATATTTAGAATATGAATTCATTAAAGTATTTGAAACACTCAGTGTTCAAGAAATGCTTTTTTCATGATCACTTTTCTCATTTCACCTTAGCCGCTTAGAGTTTTTTGAAAGAAATCTTCTTGTTTGAAAGTCTTTCAGATGGTAATAAAGATAATAATAACTTCTTTTTTTGTAAAAATTTTAAAATATTATAGCAGAAAAGGTCTGAAAAGGTCATCTGGTTCCTGCCCTGAGGCAGAATCAGTTATACCCAATGGTTAACTGAGAAGGTCAAAAGCAGGTTTTAACTGCCGTCCTTGTTGAAGTCAGATCTTCCCTTCACTCAAGACTGAACAAGCCAAAGTACACAAAAGGCTAGGGAAGAAAACAGCATGCACAACAGGCAGTCTCGGCTGCTCCTTTAAGACCCTGCAAACTTGTAGAGGATCGAGTGATTGAAGAGATTGCTTTTAGCTGTTCTTGTCCTGTAGCAGCACTGTGATAAAGATAGTCTCTGTTCACTAAACTGACTTTCTTTATCAAAAGACAAAAGCAAAAAAGATGGAGACAGAGAAGACGAAAACTAAGGTACAAAAAGAAAGCGGGTAAAAAGGTTTGTAACATTATGCAACCAATTTTAATACTATAGGTTATGATCAAGATCTTGCCAAAGACAGTGAAGAGAAAAATATAGTATGAATAGTGCACCTTGCTTTCATCCAGAATGTTTGATGCTAAAGATCAAACAACTGAGATGGCTGAGTGAATGGAGATTGAAAGGACAGGTTTGTTGCCAGATTTGCCCATGAAGACGCTTTTAATACTTCATAAAAGATGAATAGATGAAAAAGCTCTGCTGCTCAGTATTTTATTAAAAGTGCATTCTGGGGAAACTTTTAACATTTTACTTTAGGTGCTTTGATTTTGGTTGCCTCATTCTCTCCTTTATGATACATTTTTTGCTTAGCCTTTTTTCATTTGATCAGGTTTTAAAATTATTCTTAATGACATTGATTCTGTCCTTTTCTTTGACTCTCATAATTTCTGTCAATATGCAAAATTAGGTTTTTGTTACTGTGGGTTTTGTAAATTCCATATATAAAATGCCTATGTAAAAGGGATAGTCACTTCTTTTGTCCAGCTGGTTGTATTAATCGTGTTTGATGCACATCAAGATGGAGTTTGCCCTCTTGGCTGCCAGGGCATACCACTGGTTATACTGTGCCTGGTGTCTTCCAGCAGCCCCAGATTCCTTCTCATAGAGCTGGTCTTTAGCCACTTCTTTCCCTGTGTATACTTGTACATGCATAATTACATCCCAAGTCCAGGATCCAGCATTTGGAATTGTTAAATTTCATCCCATTAATCATAGCTCAATGCCCCAGTCTATCTAGATCTCTCAGCAAGGCACTGTGTCCCTTGAGAGAGTCAACAGTGCTCCCAGTTTGGTATCATCAGCAGATTTACTAACAGTGCATTCAACTCCTGCATGTAGATCATTGATAAACATATTAAACAGAACTGGTCCCAGAGCTGATCCCTGAGGAACATCACTGGTGACTAGTCAAAAGTCAAATGTAACTCCACGCTCTGTAACACTTTGAGCTCTGCCATGTGGCTAGTTCCTCACCCAGTACACTAAATACCTGCACATCTCAGGGTTGGTCAATTGTCCTGAAGGATATAGAAAAGAACAGTATCAAAACCTTACTAAAATTGAGAAAAATTATATCAACTTCCTTCCCTTTACCCACTAGGCAGATAACTTTAATGTAGAAGGACAGCAAATTACTTATACAGGATTTCCCCTTTGTGAACACATGTTGCTTGCACCTGATGTTTGCATTGTTCTTTAAATGCCTTTCAATAGCACTTCTCAAAGCCAAGACAAATTATGAGGTAAATTTGCTAGAAGGAAAAATGCAGATAGAAAAACATTTTAGTGTAAATGGGTAGCACTTGAAGAAGAAAAACAGGATTACACAATTCAGGAGTACAGTTTATCTAAATATTCATTTAGGTTCATTGTGAGATAAAAACAACAAAGAAAATTCACATCAAATGGTTAAAGGAAAATAAATATCAGTTATGTAGTAAACAAAAAATGTGGACATAAGAATCCCATTACCTCTTCAACTATAATGGGCATACAATATTTTAGTACTGGTGGTAGCATGTTGTTTCTATCCTTTTCCCTGCCCTCTTAAAACAGGAAGAACATAAACATAGAAAAACCAGTGCATGCACTGCTATAATGTCAGAGCTATAGAAAACTCATAAGTGATGGAAATGATGTCTTAGCCTGCTTAGAACACCCCTAGAAATAACTTGTCCTTTTTACTCATTTTAAATGGTAGCATAATTGCATGTCAAGTTAGAGAGCTGAGATTCTCAAGTTAGAGAGCTGAGATTCTACCCACCCAAAATCCCACAATGTGACACACATCAGGGGCATTTTCTGCACTTCTCCATCATGTAGTGTAATGCAAGAATTTATCATCGTTGTATGATCAGAGGTATAGGTCAATACCCTGACTTTGCATTAAAAAAACAACAAAAATCCTCCCACAAGTTGCAAATCATTCACTAAGTCAGTGAAAAAGATAAAATTAATTTTTTTAATTAGTTGTCTCAAAAAACATTAATAATAAAATCCCTAAGAAAACTGTGACCCACTGGTGTTTGCAGAAGACAGAAAACTGTGTCAGTACTTAGAAAAGGTAAAGAAGGATGACTAGGTAGAAGTTGACTACTTTGACTTAAATCCTCAGAGAGATACAGGAAAATACTTAGAGGATTAGATTACTAAAAAACTGAAAGAAGAGTACAATTTGAATGGTATTTTTTTGTAAAACACAACTGATTTTATTATATAAGAAGGTTAAAAATTGGAAACTGAAAAGATATAATATACTAAAACTTTTGGAATACACTCAGGATTATATCTTCATTTTATTTTGATTAAGAATTAATGTAAATATCAATGAATAATATGTTCAAAGAGTTTGAAAATCTGTTAGTGGACAGTTCACACAATACCTTACCAGTTCTGATAAAGCCTTACTAATATTGACATTCTACCTGATAATGTTCAGTGGTTGTATCAATTATCTAGACATCAGACTACTATCTGATGATGTTTTCAGATAAAGTAAATTGTATTGGAAAGCTAAATAATGGCAAAGGACAGCCAAAAGACATCCTGCATCAGAAAGATCAGGAAAACTATCTGACTGCTCAGTGGCTCAAAAATACTCTGTGTGTATACAATTAACCTTTCAAATTCCCAGTGAATTAACACATTCTAAATAAAGAAATATGTAGTAAGTAAGATATGTAGATATGTAGCAAGTAAGACTATTGAAGTGATTTCCCTTTTCACAAGCTGTGGTGAAACTGATCCTGGAACAAACATGCAAAACCAGTGACTGCATTTCTGATCTTCATATTTATAGCTAAAATATCAGCCAATGTTTAGAAAACACTGAAGCCACAGCACTACTGTAACACTATAAGGTATGAAAAAAAGGCTCTCCTAAGTATTCTGGTGTTGCTTATAATATGTTTATATGATCTACATAAACACTTCAAGCTTCCATGCTGCCTGGTTGCATGACTGCTGATCCTAGTGGACTGCTATCATTGATACTAATAATATAAACTAAAAAACAAACTAATAATGTAAACTAAAATATGAACTAATAATATAAAATTGTTAATTCCTAGAAGAATATACAAAGTCTGTTGAGATATCTTAGTATCCTGCTGCATGAGTTCTTTTCCAAGAGAAAGGAGTGTTGCAGATGGTCATAGGCAATCAAATATTAGCATCCTTGCCACATGATGTTACACATGAAGAGACAGCAGTCCAGCTGGAAGGCATTAGAGCACATGCAAAAGTATAGTCAAGTCACAATATCACTTCAAACTAGTTGTGTCTAAATCATGCTAAACTAATTGGACATGTATGAAGGAAAATGGAAAGGATGCACTATTACCTTATTATCACAGGGATAAAACTGTAATGTACAGCATTATTTTAATATGAATGATAAAACACAAAATTACCATTTGATATTTTATTATTTATTATGTAATGCTGAACAACAGAAAATATATTCAGATAATGGATTATTTTAAAAAATAGCATCTTCCACCTACTGTGCTATCAGATTATTGATAAATGAATAAAATAAATCTTGAAGCCATATCTATTTTAACATAAAAATGTCTTAGTCATTGCAAGTTTTTGGAAATAATGATGTTGTGGAAACAGAAGAAAGAAAATATTTGTCTATGTTAGTTTCAGTTGAAAGACATTCATAACATGAAACCATAGGAGAATGGGGGTCAGCCATTCTGCACGTCAGGCAGAGTTCATCAAGTAACGCCTACATGAATCAAACAGCTTCATACTTTTGAACTATTATCTTTATCCCAGATTTTTTGGTGAGCAAGGGCTCTCTCTGTGAAATGCCAGCTGCCTTGATATGTAAATGAGTCTTTGGACTAGAGTCTTTAAGAGTTTAAAATGATGAGGCTAAGGTGCTTTCCTATAGTGTCACATTCAGGTGCTCAGCACTACCAGGTAGGCAAAATGTTTTGTAATGTTCCGTACATGCAGAGCAGACACAAAAGAAACATCTCAAAGAAATGTGCTACATAGAGACCTTTAAGCCTTTTTTCAGAAAGCAATTCCCATTTCTTCAGTGTTGGCTGTCACATCCCAGCTGGAACAGTGCCTGGTGTACCAGAGGGGAAAAAATTGAACTTTTTCCTTTACTAACCTGAGTATTCATATAGTAAGGAGTCTGTGGAGCACTAGTATGTCAGTAGCCAAAAGTTTAGCCACAATACCTGAGCAGACTCAACATATATATTCCTGTTAGCTGAGAATGGAATCTACATTTGTTATGCTATACAGACATTATTAAAATTCATTATTAGAATTCACTTTTTAAGTGTTCATTCAGACCAGGTCAGAAACTCAACCTTCATGACTAGAAATAGTTCAGGTATACAGAGAGTGCCTCTATCAATCTAGGCAGCTGAAAGAGGTAAGGGAGGTGTAAGGGCAAGAATGTAACAGCCAAGCCCACAATGTTTTTATCCCAGGGTAGGTTCTTTAACCTGTTGGAGACATGCTGAGCTACAACCAGACTCAAAGCACACCATAAGCAGAAAACATGTAGCCCATGAAATGTGATACATGCTCATATTCTCACTGTCTCTTATGTCATTGTATGCCATGATATAGTACCATCAAGATCTTCCTAACCATTATCAAACATGTCTTGCCTCATAAAGGAAAAAAAATTGCAAGCTACAGCAAACAAAAATCCCACCAACTGTAAATCTTCTTGCCCAAATATGAGCTAGTCCTCTCACCCAAAGCATAATTGCTTGAGTTGCAGGAGCGATCTGATTGTGAAGTACACATTGTTTACAGAAGGCAGAACAAATGAAGAGTGAAGATTAATAATGAATGAAGATTAATAAGATGTGAAGGAATGAAGATGTGAAGGAAAAAGAGAAAAAGAAAAACAAAAATGAAAGAGGGAATTAAAATAGCATGGTTTTCCCAACAATAAGTTAATTTCAAATTTTCATTCAGAATTTGATGGTTACATAAGGTGCCAACTCAGACATTACTCTTCTGGAGTAGAAAGAATTACCACAGAGCTGATGGACACACTTTTCAGCTGGATTGAAGCACAGAGCAAACAAAAGGTAAATTAACTGTACTTTTTATTAAATCTCATAGAGGACAGGAGTAAATATAATTTTCATCATTGAGAAAAGGGAATACAAATTTACAGTGAGATGAACATGGTTCCAGTAATTATTCCCTGTTTTATCCTGGAGATTTTTTTTCCAAAGTGTCCTGTAAGAAAATTTTCTGATTTAAAAAGTGAATTTTACAATGGAAAAAGTGGTTAAGATTGTGTATGCTGCACTGATTTTCATTACAATTTGTAGTACAATTTAGGCTGTATCTTATTTAAAGGAGTTAATATAGCTTAACAGATTCATAGTCCTGACAGAATTAAAGATTACAAATATATTGAAAATAGTTCTTGCAATTATTTACACTTTTTGGAGGGCTCCTTATCTGCACCTTGACTGTTATGTTATCTGTGACCCTTGGCATAGAAATTGAAAGACCTTTTCTTGTTTGGATAAAGCATTTTCCATGTAAAAAATAATTTTTTGATTTACATAAAGGGACAGGGGAAGAGAAAGATACTGAATGTTAAATAATTTGAAAAATAAGCTGAATTAAGGAATCAAAAGATAAAAATGCTCATAGATTTCAAAGAAAGAAAAAATCCAAGGCAATGTAATTCCGCTAATTTTCCAGCAGATTATTGTTTCACACATAAAATAACATTTGCAAAGAAGTGCAGACTTGATGCTAGTCACAGTGGACTAAAATCTGTAGTTTATGCAGTCTGGGGCATACTGCATTTCACAAGTATCTCTCTCTAGCCAAAAATCTTTGTGTAGAGAGATAGACTGTAAACTGAACATGTTAATGCTTCCAGACAGAGCAATAAACATGCCACCATGGTTATTATGTCAGGTAAGGTCAGATCACCTTTATTATTTACTTTGTGAAATGGGATTTTAAGAAAATTCCTTTTGCAACCATTGTAATGCTGAAATGTGTGCTGTAAAATTCAAGTCCAAAAGTTTCAAAGACCATGAATATGCACATGAACAGATCTAGGTTTGTTGGAGAGGAAAATTTGTCAAATTTACATTACATTAGTTTGATTTTACTTGTATAAAACTGCAAGTCTTGTGCATTTACAGTTGAAATACTGAATTAGGTATTTGTATTAAAAATGATCAAGCAGCAACAGCTTTTTTTTTTTTAAGGAAGTGCTGATTTATCATGCAAGGCTAAGAAAGCTCTCTAGAGATAGCAGTGAGAGAAAAATAATCTAACATGGCAAAGGAAGAATTTCTGTAATTTCTGTAATTTCTGTAATAGGATATTTCCTAATTTCCCTTGCAAGTTCTGAGATTCTGTATCAGTAAGGAAGACAGAAAGAAAGACTTCCACAAGTTTAAATAAAACATAAAAGCTTCTTTTCTCTTTGGAGAGTGATTTACAATCTGTATAAAACCAGCTAACATGATCCTGATTCAGAAAATTATTCTCAATACTTTTCTTTATAATCCCAAACTTTGCAGTATCCAAGGCAGGAATATTCACAGCTATCTGACAATTAAATGAACCACAAATTTTTAAACTATTGTAATTTTTTGATCCACTTTTTTTGTGGTGGAAAAAAAAAAGTTATTTGGAAAAACATATAATTTATTTCTTAAATGGCATTTCTAGTAAGTACTAAGTTCACATGAAGAAAATAGGGAAAAGAAGTGAGCTAGGAATTGAATAAGGGGGAGAAAAATAAAGCAAATAGTAAGAAATCTTGTTTATAAGAATTAACCTAGACATTTTGGAAGAGAGGCAAGAACCAAAATGTAGGGTTCTGGGACAAAATACATTAAACACTCTCCATGTGGTCAAAACAGAGAGGATAACAAGAAAGCATAATGATGCTTAAAAGATATGCATAAAGATGCATCCTACTTGAATGGGATTAGGAACAATCCTCTCCATATTGCTTCTCTGAGTTAAGGATGTTGGGCTGATAAAAGTTCTTACTTAAAAGCTAGCAGTTCAATCATCACCTTTGTAATGTTCCCTATCACCTTTCCGAGAGAAAACACCTTTCCTGCTTTTTTTTGTTTGCCATTCACTGTATTTTGCTTCTGCAATTTAGCCATTACATGTAAAGTATTGTCTTTTACTCTATTATTGAGTTGAACAAATTACAGCTTTAAAGAGCTTTACGTGGGATTGGCAAGTAAGTGCTAGGTAGGTGTATTTATATGTGTTTTTCTACTCTAACCTTCTCAGATGACAGTGATGGATAGTGGGGTGCTGGCACACAATAAAATTGAATGAAACACTGAAGTCTTGAAATCTCTAAAGCCAGATTTTATTAGAAAAAAATAATGTTTCAAAGCATGATCTACAAGTACTGAAAATTGAAATATTTTCTATTAGACTTGCAAATAAATATTTACAAAAAAATCTAATATGATTCTGCTCTCTGTTGCAGAGAGTCTCTAGAATGATTGAACCTGCTCAGGTCAGACTCCCTGAAGCCTGCTGTTACCCTTCAGCTCCCTTTGCTCCATGCCCATGGGACCCTGACTGAATACATAATTTCAGCAAAGAACCATGAGCCTTGCCCCCTCTGGCAGAAGAGCCCATCCGATTCATAGTTCAGCTGCCACAGATATATAAACAAGATAACAATCTGCTCTGATACCCAACCACATTCTCTTAAAATATATATGCAATCCATTGTCTTTTCAATAAGGTGCAAACATGTGAATTACACCAATTTTCACAGCTGACGAAAGTGATTCTTCTCTGTGTTGCTTATAGAACATGACATATTCTTACTAAACTAGAGAAAGCTACAAGCCTTGTGGAAGGCCCTTTGATTGTCTAGAAAGACAATTACACCACAAACTGTAAGGCATCTGATATTAGGCTAATCGTCAAAATGCTTGGAGTCAGCATTATTGCTAATAGTGAAGAACAGGCTGTGTTCATTTATGATGCACTTTCTTTAGTTCTTGAATTCTCAGGCTGGTTAATTCTGGTTACAGAGCTTTTTGCATGGCACTTTTGGTAGTAATAATCAGGCCCTTATAATCAGCAGTTTCAAAATTCATATATTTTCTCATTTTTACTTTTTAGGTTTTTTCTTGTGTATTTTGAAAAGATAAATATATGTTTCATATATGAGCTTGTTTCAAGGTAAATCTGTTTTCAACACTTCACAAAGCAGTAAAGAAGATGAAAATTATAGAATTGAACTCAAGGATCATGCTAAACCTGCAGTTAAAACAATAACTTCTGTTTCCCAGGGCATTTGCAAGTGTCACAGGCATACTAAATTCTGTAATTTGCAGTCGTAGGCCATTACTTCCGCTTAAAGCTGAAATTATGATAATCAATATATAAAAAGAGCTTTTATAACATTTTGAAACTTTTTCATATTTATAATGACATATATATATATGAGTATTTTTCCCAGAACATTATTTCTATGATACTATAGCTATATAGGTGTCATTTATATTTAAAAATAGAGTATAGTAGAAAATCTGAGGCATTATGACATTATCTTCTGCTGTATAGTCTCTGCAAGACTATTAGAGTTTAGAAGAGTCATGATTTGTGAAAGAATATTTAGCATAAAAAGGACTGAGCATGTACGCAACAGAGTTGGGAACTACTATAAAAAACTGATCTTTGTAAATGTCCCTAGACCTTAAAACTTTGATGGCTTTGCCCAACAAAGTCCCTTTATCACATTAGGTCTTTTTTCCAGAAGAGATACATTGGACTAGCGTCTTCAAATTTCAGCATCAGCCGAAGTTCTCCTTTATCTGCCATAGCTGCCACCTCTGCCAGTCCAATATCCATTCTAAGATAGAGAAAGCTTGTTTCTTTAATTATTTTGGAAACTTTAAACTTCGGTAAGTGCTACAATTAATTGTATAGATGGACAGAGAGAACCCTAGACAGACAGAAAAATGACCACTTGTGCTCTTCACTTTCAGCATTTGTCAGACTGTGAAACTGCAAAATCATAGAACTGTAGAATGGTTTGGGTTGAAACAGACCTTGAAGACCATCCAGTTCTACCCCCCCTGCTGTGGACAGGGACACTTTTCACTAGACCAGGTTGCTCCAACCCCATCCAATCTGGTCTTGAACACCTCCAGCGATAGGATATCCACAACTTCCCTGGACAACCTTTTCTAGTGCTTTACCACTCCCACAGTAACATCTCATCTACATCTCTTCTCTCTCACTTTGAAGCCATTTTCTGCCTTATCTTGTCACTACATGCCCTTGTAAAAAGTTCCTCTCCATCTTTGTCATAGGCTCCCTTCAGTTACAATTAGGTCAAGGCTGCAATTAGGTCACCCCAAAGCCTTCTCTTCTACAATCTGAATAATCTCAGTTCTTTCAGCCTTTCCTTATATGAGAGGTGCTTCATCCCTCTGGCGTCCTCTGGACTCACTCCAATAGGTCCGTGTCCTTCCTGTGCTGGGGACCCCAGATCTGGATGCAGTGCTCAAGGTGGGGTCTCACCAGAGTGGAGTGGAGGGAGAGAATCACCTCCCTTGGCCTGCTGCCCACACTGCTCTGGATGGAGACCAGGATACAACTGGTTTTCTGGGCTGCAAAAACACATTCCTGAGGCTTGTTCAGTATCTCATCCACCAGCATGCCCATGTTCTTCTTGTTAGGCCTTGTTGGAGACTGAATTGTTATACTTCATGGCTTAAACATCTTCATGAAGGACTTTGACCTATTTCAGCACAACTGTATAACAAAGGCTGCATGAAAGACCACCACAACCTGACTGAGGCCCAGCACTGCACATTGGAGATAAGATAAAGTGACTCAGGTCTGGGGTAGGGAAAAAGAATACATTCACAGGATTAAGCCTAACACCTTCAGGGTGGAGACCACAGCCATGGGTTTTTCAGCTGCCAAGCTCGAACAGACCCTCACACCAAAGGATGGGGGAGTAGGAGAGGTTTTGGATGTGTGGTGAAAAAATCTCTGGTCTCAGACAGCTATCACCCATGCTCTGCTGTGCAGACCAGCTCAGCTGGGAGGCCATTCACCCAGGGAAAAGCTGCATCCATATGAGGGCCAGCAGAGGGGGTGTCATGGCCCATGAAAGACCCCTCCAAAAGGGGTCCCCAGACCCTGCACGAGAGCACTACAACAGATATGAAATCTTGTGTCAAACTTGCCTACTCCAGGGAAGGCACCTGGGTGTTACCACCTGGCTGAAATGTATATTAACCCATTTGATTGCACAATTTTTGGTGGCTCAGGGCTATGGGAGACCCTCACCACCAAGAAGATCAGATGGAGGGGAGCAATGAAACCTTGACGGTACCCTCAAAAAGGTGATATGCTTCTACTTAATCCTGGTCACTCTCCCTATCCTGTCCACCCCCACCTCTTCCTTCCTTCCTTCCTTCCTTCTTTCTTTCTTTTTCTTTCTTTCTTTTCTTTCTTTCTTTTTCTTTCTTTCTCTTTATTTGTCTCTCTCTTTTTCTCTCTCTCTTTCTATATCTTTTTTTCTCTTTCTCTTTCTTCCTTTCTTTCTCTTTCTATCTCTTTCGGTTTCTTTTTTATTTTTCTTTTTCATTCTCTCTCTCTTTCTCTCTGTCTTTCTCTTTGTTTCTCTTTCTTTCTCTCTCTTTGTCTTTCTCTTTCTGTTTCTCTGTTTCTCTTTCTTTGTTTCTCTTTGTTTCTCTCTTTCTTTCTCTTTGTTTCTCTTTCTCTTTCTTTCTGTTTCTTTCTCTTTCTCGCTCTATTTCTTTCTCTCTCTTTCTTTTTCTTTTTCTTTCTCTCTTTCTTTCTATTTCTTTCTTTCTTTCTTTCTTTCTTTCTTTCTTTCTTTCTTTCTTTCTTTCTTTCTTTCTTTCTTTCTTTCTTTCCTTTCTTTCTTTCTTTCTTGTCTTCCTTTCTCTTCGCCCCTCTTACTATTAAATAAAATATATATTTATTTTTTTTAGCACCAACATCTAGCTTTGTTTTTCTTCAAT